>ML337153.1:0-123581 GCA_005239505.1 Nicotiana paniculata | reverse complement strand
ACAGATTCGTTGAAACATAAAAGTGATTTTTGAATGTTTTGGAACATTGGAGATTTTATTGGATAATGCAAAAAATAGAAATGCAGAAAAGGAAATCATTAGCAAAATGAAACAAACAATGCTTGTTCAGCCTTGCTACCCCGGGACTCGTCGGGCCCTGGATCTTGTGTGATATGATGATGATGATGATGCCAAAATGCACGAACCAACCTTTGGGGAGGGGAATAATCACAAAAACAAAAGGTATCCAAGTCAGTGAGGATCATGAGAAAATATTGCAGTAATTAAACACATAGTGCAGGAATATAAAAGCGTGTCCTAATTTGGGAGCCTCGTTGTGCCCGAGGTAGGCCTAGCGACAAGTTGATTTGGAGAACTTAGATGCCAAAATGCCTCATTTCATTAATGTAGAAATAGACGAATCCAAAACGACACTAAAATAGTAAGTAGGAAATAAAGTCACTAATGGCCGCCATTGGCCTTATTACATTGATAAAAACGGGGAAAAAAAATCATATCCTACTTGGTCCCAGAAGGTCCTTCCCCAGATTCGGCACCCTTGATCCCATCGAACAGGTTCCCTAGCTCACGCAGTCCTAGCAGTAGGTATTTCTTGACGCGTTTCTTATCACTGGAGGAAAGGTCTTCCCACCAGTTCAGGAGTCTTGGATGGATATTGCTGACCATGCCGAATATAGGGATTTCGTGCCTCATTTTTTTCTGCAAGGCAAACAAGGTTAGTCCTTTACCCCCACCAGACTCGACTATTTAACATCAACAATTAGCATAAAGCATTTAATTCTCCAAATAAATGGACAGAACGTGATGATGTCCGTTTGGGTTTAGGGAAACCCAATGGACTTTTGGATAAGACAATCTTAAAAGCTAGCATGCGGACCACACTTTATCCTGGATAGGTTTGACCATGATGCATGAAACAACATAATGGAGTAAGTTTCTATGGAGTTTTAGACTGGTACCCTCGAGCGAACAACTCGAGGGGGAAAGGCACGGAACCGTTGACTGCACCGCTGATCGACTAGTTTTACCGCAAATAGCCTTTCTGAATTTAGGGGTAATAATATAGGAAGAGCGCAACCACTCATCAAGCGTTGCTATAGTATTTTTTTTGTCACGAGTGGAGTATGAATGTTGAGCATGATTATGCAATAAATAAGCATTAAAGACACGTTGTCATGTATTTGCACGTTATGAAAGCAGTAAATACAGCAGTTTATAATTTAAAAGCGGTTACAAAGGAAGGAAACAGAAATAGCATGTCAGTGAATTTTGAGGAACAAATAAATGCTTAAAGAAATAGACAAGTAATTGCGCATAAAAAAAGGGAAAGGAAAAGGTCGCAAGTATTAACAAAGTAAAGGCAAGTTCACAAAGCCGTTTGAAATGGTAAAAGCCTAGATAATTCCCCAGCAGAGTCGCCATGCTGTCGCGCCCCCTCTTTCCTAGCGGAGATCGGGTTTCGACATTCGGTTGGGACAACTCTTGCCTTTTGGGAAAGGGGTTTGTGTTTTTTAGAGTAGCCACCTAACAATTTTTAAAAGGTGCGTTAGGACACCAAAGGGGGTTTATTTAGACCTGCGTTGCTAACCAGATATAGGGTAAGGGCTTGAAATTATCCTAAGGGGAAGGTGTTAGGCACCCCTCAGGATCCACAAGTGTGGTTCCCGGCCAAACAACTTTTGTGAATTTGCACGGCTTAGAAAGCAAGCAAATAAAGGCTCAAATAAGAGGGGATTTAAGTCTTAACATGAAGATGTTTGAAAGAAATAGAAGGTTAGATTTTGAAAGGATTACAATCTAAGCATATAAAGGATATTCTAGGTTTATAACAATATGGGTCACATCAGTACAATACTCGGTAATCACTCCTCAAGGAGGGGCTACACGTGGTATTAGCGCACCGGTCATCATATCCATATTCTACCCTTCCCCACCCCGTGAAAGTAATTAAAGCGCGTGTTGGTCACGAACTCTATCGTGTGTTGTTACCCATCCTTTCCTATTAGTCCCAGAGGAACTTAGGACTTCTATCCTATAAGAAATGTTCTAGGCAGACCCTCAGGTTTGAAGGAAAAATACTAAGGCAACAGATAAGAACATATAGGACTGCAATTAGGGAAACACAGAAAGGCAGAGAAAAGGCACAAGTATACTTCCAAAAGTAATGCAAATAGGCAGCACGACTCATACACAATTAAGGTCTTTTGATTCAGATCCTAAAACATGGTATCTAGATGATAATAACAAAGACTGAGTTATACACAAATTTATTGTATAACTCACAGAGGAAGTCTTAATCAGTTTTACTTACTGATTTTATCCTGTTGAAATCAAGCAGCATACATAAATAGACATATTTCCAGTTATAACAACTTTGATTACCTAAGGCTTGCCTAGGCGTAGGACAATGCCCAATATTTACCCAGATTATTAAAGGAACTGTTTGAGTTGTTTTGCCTAAACATGTTGTACTTAGGTGTTGCGTCAAATGCAGAAGTATCACTAGTTGTTTAGAGACATGGTAAAACAGTTTTAGGTCCTTTTTCATGCATTGGTAATTGTGCGGAGGATGAGTCCTAAAACATGATATTTAATACACAGATAGGTATGCAGAATGAGGCATATACAAAGTCTTCAGAAGGATTTCTAAATGCACAATAATTACAGCATTAAGCATGATTTCAGAAGATGCAAGAGTGGCAGTTTATTTTAGTGTTGTTTACCCTAAACAGGATCTCTAAGTGTACATGGTAGCATAGAGCATGATTGCAAAGTACTGGTTATTAACACATTTTCACACAGGATTCTCTAAGTGATATGACAGTGAGATGGACATGCTGAAAACAGTAAATATAAATCCTAAGGAACATGATCTCTAACGCATGAAATGAGTCCTAAGCATGGTCTCTATTGCGCAAGTAGGAATATAAACCTAATAACATATTTTCTACCCTTTTAATAGCTAAAGCATACATAGTCACCCTTTCCCTTTCTACTATCCATCCCCAGAGTAGTTTAAAAGTAGTTATTACAGGCCATTTGCATAAATTACATAACTGAAATAAGAAAACAGAAGAAGTTATGCTATAGGGAGCCTACTGATAGGCCCAAAATCCTCAGAATGCCTCAAATGCCACTAGTTCATAGCCTTTCACATAATCCAGGCTCGTTAGAGTTCCCTAAGGATCTCAAAGGATCCCGGGCAGTGTTGACACCCAAATTTCATAGCCAAGATAGAGTAAGTGCAGTGTGGAGAGGACAATTCTTGTGTGTCAAAGTTCAGAGAGAGCTAAAGGGTCCCAAGGCAATGCTCACACAAGGGGGGCAGAACCTAGTGTCTAAGAGTATAGTGGAAGTGCTTGACATAGTTTTGAAGCAGTTTGAAAATGAGTAGTTTGAAATAAATTTTGGAGAACAGCAGATTTTTCTTTTAGTGAAAAAACAGTTTGAAGGGGAAGAGGGTAAGACAATCAACAACTCAGAACCATATCAGCATGCATAGTGCAAGGAAGCAGTCATAAATAGGGAAAGGGGAAATTGGGGACAAGTAGTTCATATGTGAAAGCATATCTGCACACAGGTTAACACTAGAGAAGTACTACAGAACTTAAATAGTCATAGCAATAGTCCATCACAAAGGGTTCATGCCAGGAGCTTAACAACATTAGATTAAGGGATGCTAAACAGGGTTACACATTAGGTCCAGGGGAAGGGTTCAGGATTACATAGTAACTAAGGGTCATGAATACATGCCTATAGTGTTAGGAATCAGGGGTAAAGCAGAATTGTAGTGAAAACATGTAAGAGAGAGAGAGCAATAGACATGTTGAACTAGAGGAGGAAAAGGGAAATCATATAAACAGAACAGGCATGCTAATTGCAAGGTAAACAGCAGAACCACAAGTAGAAACATAAGAGAAACAAAAGGAATCGTAAGACAAACAGAAACATATTGTTTTGGATGCTGTAAACTTAAACTGAAAACATACCAGTTGAATGAAAGAATGAGTGCAAAGTGGAGAGCAATAAAGTGAAGAGAAGTAGAGAAGTAGTGTTTAGAGAAATAGAACAGTATAATCACTCAGTCTCGGCTTTCAACCGACTGAGTAGCAAGTAAACAGCAAGAGAAACATGAGAGTATGTGAGTGTAAGAGAGTTCAGAATAGTGTATTGTTTGTGTCTTTGTTAAGGAGAGAGTAGAAGTATTTACAGCTTTTGAAAACGAGTAGAAAATAAGGTAAGGAGTACTGGTTTAACATAATAATGGAAGTAGTATTCAATCAGAATCAATCAGAGACCTGGAAAGGGAGTCCTAGTTCAAACGGACACAATTAGTGTTACATAAGGAAAGAATCAATTATGAACTGATTTTACTATAATAGGATGGGTAAAGGCATGTAGCATTTAATAAAGACCAAATACAGAATATTCCAAGTAAGGAAAATACATGCTAAGTATTTGAAGCATATTTATGCACATAAATAAGGGAGAATACAATTTAATTCTAAAAACCAGTCAAAGAATCACGGATGAGATTGAAAATCACAAGAAATCAGTGATAACTAAGGAAAGCATCTCACAAATAAGGAAGTAATTCAAATTCAGTAAAAGGCTCTAAGGAAAACATACATAAGTCACAGCTTCGAGAAAAGATATCACATCTTTAGAGAAATCAATAGGATCAGTAGAGAATATTATGTAAAAGAATCGATACAACAAATAATCTGATCTGTTAAACAATAAATAGCACAAAAATCATAGAAGCCCTAAGAAAGAACTATTAGAAATAGTAGAAGGTTGGAAACCCTAGCAACAAAATTAAAGCGGGAAGCATAGAACACAGAGAAAATCCAGAAGAACATACAGATAAGGAAACTTAGCAAATAATACGAACTCAAACCCTAAAATTGGGGTTTCACCAGAATAATTAGGGTAAAAGAGGAGACTCAAGCGAAAATGTTAAAAATCCTACTGGGAATCATAGATTAGTACTAAGAATCAGAAGATAAAGTGTCTTAAAAAGGGTTAAGAAACCCTAGTTCTTAAAAATGAAGAATCGTTTGAAAAACAAAAGGGTTATAAGAGAAGACAGGTGAAAATCTTAGAAGAGACATAGATCCGTCACAGATCTAAAAAGATAGGACGATTTAAAGCTAGGGTTTCCATAGAAAACCCAAAAGGAGAATAAGGCTTAGATATTACCGGCGTTTGTCCGAAAAATGCAAGGATCTTACTCGAACGGCCATAGGAGGCCGAAAAATATGGCATGAGACCGGAGATGGGAGTGGACCGCCTCAGGGTTGCTTGAGAGCCTCCACCGGTGACACGGGCATGAAAGGCGGAGCCATAAGGTCGAAGAGAGGTGGAAACTCCATAGTTTCCGGCAGGGGGTGGCCGGAGAAGGAGAGACAGAGCTCAGGGGGATGAAGGTTCTAGAGAGAGTCGAGAGGATTTAGAGAGAGAGAGAGAGAGGATTCAGAGAGAGAGAGAGAGAGAGAGACGGTTGAGTGTTACGAGTGGGGGGAAATGAACGCAGGGGGGTAGTCATTTAAGGGTTAATTAAGGAAGGGAGAGATCTGGGTCGTTGATTTGAATTAATCAACGGCTCAGATCAAAGAGGGATTCGGCCGGGTGAGATTTGAAGACTGGGTTGGGTATTAATTGGGTTAAGGGGTCCGGGTTAATTGGGTAAAAATCAAAAATTAAAAGTGGTTAAATGTTAAATACCCATAAAAAATAGATAAATACTTAATAAAAATGGCTAAGAATTATTAAAAAATGGAATTAGTTCTAAATATATGAAATTAAAGTGACTAATTAGAATAAAAAAATATAAAATGACTGATTATCGAGTAGAAATGGCACAAAATATATAATTAGGCTATAATTGCAAAGTTATTGCAATTATAGCCAAATAATGTCAATTTGGCTAATTGTGAAATAATTAAATGTTAATAGGATAAAAAATGATATATTAAGTCAAGGAATGTTTTGAAATCATTTGTAATGCAATTTATGATTAATTATTGGAGATAAAATACTGGATAAATTAATAAAAGTGTGGAAAAATTACAGAAAAATACCAATTATTATAAAAACTGATTTTGAAGGTATATATGCAAGTTTAAAAGTAATTTGAGAAAAAATTGGGTATCAACTATCAGCTTAAGAAATGACTTTAAAACAATCATGACATCACTTTTAAATTGCAATAGAAAGATTCAAGTCACACGAGAGTAATCATCTACAATTATGAGGAAGAACTTATTACCAACAAATGTTGGTGTACTGCAAGGTCCCCATACATCTAAGTGGAACAATTGAAAAATTCTAGTAGTTTTAGTACTGCTTAATGAAAAAGGTTGTCTCACATGCCTAGCCATTATCACAACTATCTATTATAGATTTGTAATCCTCCAATTTATATCTCAAAAGTTTCTTCAGAGATCCTACAGATGCATTTCCTAACCTTTTGTGCCATAGAAATATATCTTCATTTGATGTATGTACACTTAGTCCTTTGACTGTTGATGGTGTATTATTTCCAGCCTTAAAAGAAGCCTTTGGAACCAGAAAGTAAAGTCCATATTTCTCTCTACCAATCCACATCACCTTCCCATTAGAGAGATCCTGGAATAGGCAAAAATCAGGATAAAAGCTGACAAAGCAATGTAAGTCTCTTATTATCTTTGACACTGAAATCAGGTTGTATGCAAACTCAGGAACATACAATACATCCTGTACTTTCCCTGTTTCTGTGATTTTACAATTACCAACATGTGGCAATTGTACAATCTCCATTAGGTAAGTGAACTCTTTTGTCTCTAGTAGGGCTAATGTCCTTAACATCTGTCAACATTCCTAAATCAGCTACCATATGGTTGGTTGCTCTTGTATCGACTATCCAATTTTCCATTGCTATCTTAGCCATAAAAGAATAAGTTGTACCTGTCATGTTAGCCATTTCTTCCTTTGGGGGATCTTTGTTGAGCAATTTCATGATTTGATCATACTGATGTGTTGTGAGTTGAGGTGCTCTTTGACAGTTTCCTTTCTTTATTGCCTCTAGTATTTCTTCTTTTCTATCATCAACACCGGCAAAATTTTGGTTAAGATTCTCAACCTCAACTTCCTAACTAACTCCCACGTGTACATATACATACTATTAACAAGCTGAAATAATTATCTCCTATTGATGTACACTAATACTTCATGTAATTCCTAATTCACCAGTTATAATGTTTAGTACTTGATCAATTATTTATATATCCAATAAGATAGAGCATTTTATTTTAATCATCTATCAGCGAACACTATCATTTTAAAAAGAAAAGTACGACATTATTTAGGGAACAAAAATCTATCACTCCTTTTGTCACTCAAAAGAGAAAGTAAAGTCTGTGATAAATTAGTATCAATTATGAGAACACATGAAATTTTACAATAGTTTTGTGATATTTTAGGTGATTCTCACTTCGGTAAAACATGAGAAATACTGGTTATATAAAGAAACAAGTCTTAATCATTAGTGAAATATTTTTAAGTCGTGCAGGCCTAAACTCAAAACAAATAATATTACTAGTGGACCAAGTTGTTACATAAAATCTAGCATACTTAGGGTAAAAGCATGCATTGGGGGATTAAGGGTCCGTTGAACCCATTTTTTAAAATAAGTATGGAATAGATATGATATCAAAGCTACTCCGCATGCAACCTTGGCGGTGGCGGGATAAACCTTAGTGTTTAACTGATGGGTTTAGGTAAATCTCACACCTCTAAGATGATAGTGGGGTAAACTCTCGTTGAGTCGGGGAATGTACGTGACAATCTACGCGAATCTCACATTAATAAAATATGGAGAAATATTACGTGGGTCTAGGCTCAAAGTGAACAATATTACTAGTAGGTTGAGTTGTTATAAGTTTGGTGAGCAATGCCAATATTTTTATAATATTATGAAAATTACTTATGCTAGTAAAAAATATTTCAGCTGAGAAGTACATATATACACACGACATGCATACAAAGAAAATGATATGTGGAACTTTAAGTACTATTGACCATAGTATTTGCATGTAGCAGGATTATATAGGATCTTAAAATTTATTCAACAGCTTATCATCACTTATAGTGATTATTTAATTATTAAAGTCAATTATCAATAAATGTTTGCCGTAAGTATTTTCTAAGACATAACTAACTAAGCAAATAAAAAATTTTCTCTAACAAGTTGAATTTTTAGATAAAATTAATGATCGCAATTTACACAATTCGACAAGCATGAATAAGTTAATTATAAGACATGGCACGCAACTTACCACAAAAGATAAAACTACAATGTCATAATTAGTGTGAATAATTAAATTTATAAATCTGTTACGGGATGCATATATATAAACCTAAAGTTTTAATTTGTAGCGTAGAAAAATAACTCTAGAAATCCTTTTAAGTCGATCGAGAGCCTTACTTTGGGAGGAAATGAGTTAATTTATTATTTTATTTACCCCCGAAAAAAAAAAAGAATTAGAACAGTAAAAGCATTTAAAAGAACAAAGTGAAAAGCCAAGCATGCTGTGTCGTAAAGAAGAAGAAAAGAGGAAACTAATAAGTCATCATTCATGATTCATATTCATGAACATTCCTAGTTTGAGTACGTGTGTTTTGCCTTTCTGTTTTGAGTCCACTTTGTAATTTTTAATTTTTTTTCTTGTCGTCAACTGAGCCGAATTTGATGACCAGTGACTTCTAGAATTTTGCTACAGAATGTCCTTTGTTTTCACATTTATTCTTCTTTAATTTATTATAATGATTACGGGAATTAAAAAAACTCAGACTCAGATTCAAAATTTTCTTGTAATGATTACGGGAATCAAAAAAAAATTTGGATTCGGATTCAAGATTTAAAATTTATAGGTTTACAACTTTAAAATAATTATCAAATTCACAATTAAATATTTATAAATACTTAATAAATTTCCAAAAATTACCTGTCAAGAAGAAGTATAAGTGGGAATGAATGTGTGGAAAGAGAAAAAGGAAGCGATAGCTAACTCATTATTCTCACTGCTTTTGCACTTAAAATATATATGTTCGATCACTATGTTTCAAACAAAGATTGGAGAATGATTAACATTCATGCACGTTTCCATGCAAAATGATCTTTTTATTTTTCAAACTTTGGAAATGTCAAAAGTCCAGTTCTGAACTAGCTTCTCAACAAAGGGAAGTATATATGCTTTTTCTTTCTTGTTTTTTTCTATATTTCACGTAAAAACAAAAATAAAAAAAAGTACTGGGCGTGCGTAATATATTAACAATATTCTTTGTTTACCTTTTTTGACAAAAGCAACTGATAGATCATAGGTGAAGAAGCATGTCTCAATTTTTTATTAGAATTTACTTTTATATATACTACACCGGTGATTTAAAAGAATCTTTAGAGTATTAGATCATTCAAAAATATTTAATACAGGCAACTAGTTGCAACTTATAAAAATATGGGACATACAATATATTAGTTATAACATATTTATTATACTAATACATATTTATAATGTATAAGTTAAATATTATATTTATTATTTAATGCATAAAGCCTTAAAAATCTGAGGTTTTATATAGTTATATATATTGCTGGTCCTGGATATACAGGACACAAGGCCTATGCGCCGTCTAAAGCTGATGGCTTTAATTAATTACCTAATGCTAGCACATTCTCTACATAGTAGCTAATTGATTTCGTGAAGAAATTAATAGCATCACTAATGAGCCGCTTTTAGCTTGCATTTTAGTACTTACATCCATCAAATAGCATAAAATTTTACACATATTTTATATAAGAGTTTATGTTATATAAGTGTAAAACTTTTCATCTATAGAAAATTTACATGTAAGACTTCTTAAGATGTGAAATTTATAATCTTGAAAATAAAATAAATTACTTAATATAATATGTAAACATATTTGACCGTGTAAAAATTCTTTATATGATTATTAGTTATCATGTTTTTTTTGCAGATTACCGCTATAAACTGTTATTTCTAGCCAGTCTACGTCCAAGTAACAAAATTCTTTTTATTATCAAGGTATAAAATTTAAAAAACAGGTATCGTTAACCTTATATAATTGAAGTTAATTTGTATGCTCTTTAGTAAGACTGTAGGAGTAGTAAAAGGGAGAATTCTTTTGTCGCTTTCTTAATTTGATTTCACTAACCATTTTGGTCTACCCTTTTGATTTGTGATGCATTTGGGACAATTACTAACTTTTTTAAATCACTATTTATATTTTAATTTCGTTAAAAAAGGTTTTTGAAAAAATAGTCTTGCGTCAAAATTTGAAGTACCATAAGTTTTGACGATCACATAGGATAGGCCCCACGTTCGTGAAAGGATCCTTTTGTTACACCTAGTAGGCTATATATTAAAAAAGGTTATGTAAAGTAAATCTTTTTTAACAAATATAGAGAAGAAAGATTCGTAAATTGCTATGATTTTTGTCAAGAAAATTGCATTTGAATTGAATATTGAACCTGAATTTTGTAAGCAACGTGCAATATATAAAAATATAATTTGATGAGAATGTTGAAAATGAAATCTCAAAATCTCTAGAAGAGCCTTATAGAGTTTATTACTTTTTATACATAATTGACAAGGTTATTTTTTCACTTCAAATAAGATTTGAATAATTTGAAGCATATGAAATTATTTTTGGTTTTCTATTTTGCGGTAAAAACTGAGATCACTATATGATGGAAAGTTGAAAAGATATTCTCTTAATCTTGAATGTTCCTTACATAATAATGAATTCGATATTGATGGTTTAGATTTATTTTATGAATTAAAAGTGTTAAGAAAATAGAACAATTATTAGAAGATAACAATTTAATTGATATACTCAATCAAATAAGAAGATTTGATTCTTTTCTAAATGTCTATATTGCTTATAGAATAATGTTAATAATTCATGATATCATTGCTTCAGTGGAAAGAAGTTTTTCAAAATTAAAATTGATAAAATCTTACCTAAGATCAACAATGTTTCGTGTGAAGTTAAATGGATTAGCTATATCGTCAAATGAGAAAGGGTTATTAGGAGAAACAGATTATAAGAAAACTATTAATAACTTTGCATCTAAAAAGAAAAGCTAAAATGAAAAGAAAAAAAAAAAAATTTAAGACCCCTCATAAAATTTAGCTTTAGACCATAAAATACGTCGGGACGTCCCCGACGATCACTAGAATTTTCAATGCCAAAATTTTAAAGCACCATAAATTCTGAAGATTATCAGAACTTTCAATCAGGTATATGCTCAAACATTCTAGTAATCCATTAGTATTTGTGAAAAAATCTTTACAATTACCATAATTGCTAAAATTCTGTCCAGTACGTGTGTTAATACTAACATGGGGCTTTTCTCTCAAAACTTCTACTACTGGGGTGTGTGAAAAAATTAATAGTGGCTCAAAATATCCTATTTTTGCCATTCTCCTGTAAGACTTCATCGAACGATTATCTTTTCCAATATGATTTACTAGTACTAGAGATATTGGGGAGACTTCATCGAACAAATAACTCTAGAAGGATGATAACTTATATACTTTATGACCAGGGGCGGAGGCAGAGTATAGGATGCGGGTTCGGCTGAATTCAGTAGTTTTTATTCAAACAATATATTTGTCTTAAGAAATTCATTGAATATATAAAACTTATTAATTTAAAACCTAGTAACTTGAAAGAATTACAATTCCGAACCCATAAGGTTCAAATCTTGGCTCTGCATCTGTTTATGACCATAAGATTTACTAGAGATATCACGATCTCATAATTAGTATTTGGAATAACCAGACTCATGAGAGTTATTCTTACGATCCTAGATAATAAAATGTTATATTTGGAGGAGTTTAAGCTTTATACACTGACCGTGATGTAAATATTTGCACATCAAGTCATTTAAAAGGTAATAGCAGCTAATTAAACTTGTTATAGTAAAACTATATATGGTATATCATAAACTTATTATGGTGTCAGCTCGCATATATAACTTAATTAAATCCTCTTGATCTTTAGAATAATATAATTTACATAATGTGATCTTAAGATATGTAATCCATACAGATAAAGTAATTTGCAAAGAAAAAATTCTAAACCAAACCTAGATCGGCATGCAGGGAGGAAAATCTCTAAGTATAGATGGCAAAAGGATATATTAAGCTAACTTTGTCTCTTAGTAGAGGACAGAGGTTTACCACAGGTTGAGTGTGAATGTAGTGTGATTGAATATATTTAGATATAAAATTGACGTCCAAATATATTTCACTTTAATTTGAACGTCTTTTAAAGTCCCTTTAATTAATATATAACTTAGGGCTTTAGCTTCCTTTGGCCACTTTATCACTTTATACCCTTCTCTAATCAATCCCATAGATCTTGTGTTACACCTCGGGATCACTTTGAACATGCCATTATAACTTTAATTGATCCAAATTATCGTTCAAAACTTACGTGGCTTTAGAAAAAAATAATAAAAATTGAGGGTTTAAGAAACTAATATTACACACGTGCTTCAAGTGAATGGAAGCAACAGCTTAGTCCCTAATATCTGTTTTTTATCTTTATTTATTAAGTTTTGAATCCCCTTGACACGGCTCAAAACTAATATTAATTTTTTCTTTTATTGAACCCCTTCGCGGAGATCCTACCTCCGCCGCTTACTATAAAATCTTGTGGGCACCCTCACCTTGCCATGCAAAAGAGGCGAACGAAATTGCCTACCAACTTTAGCTACGCCAATTACCATTCCAACTGCATCATTAACGGAATATCAACTTATATAACTGAATTACGTACAGTAATCTAAACCTGAGACATAATTAATTAATTACTAATAATATACTTCATTGGTGTCGGAATTGGGAGAAATATGAAGTGAAAGGAATAAACATAATGTTCATAAAATTAAAAAGATACATTTCCGACGGGAGCGTAAACACCATAAACACAAAAATATGAAATAAAATAAAACAAAGAACCTTAATCAATCGTTACAAACTTATTAAAACGTAAATGGCATCCTCAAAAAAACTTCATGTCGTCACACTTCCTACAACCAACTTAAGTCGTTGCACCTTCCATAGCAAGAAACTACTTTTTATGTTCAAATTCCTGCCAATTACTTTCACCAGTATTAGGTCCAGTAGTTGAATTAGAATTCCCAAAATGAAATGGAAATCTCAGAAAATCTTCTTCTTGCTGCTGATTATAACTAACTTCTTGTTCCTGCTCATGAGATGTTCCTTGTTGTAATTCCAATGATGTATTAGGTAACGATTCCGAAACAAAACCTTGTGATATTGGTTGATAAAAATTCGGCGAAACCCCAAAATTCATCTCAAAATTATTTCCATCACGAAGCAACTGTGCGTAGTGATGCACATTAGGGAAATGTTCTTGAGACAAATAATTAGGTTGAAAATAAGGGAGATTAATATTGGTATTATTATTATTGGAGCTAGTAGCTGGATGGTGATGACCAACTAGGCCAAATTGTTGTTGTGTAGTATTGGTAAGAAAACTAAATTCAGTCTTGCCTTGAACTCTTTCAGGGAAATTGAGTTTAGCTTTATTGCCTTTGAATTTAAGTGCAGCTTCATCATAAGCAAGTGCTGCAGCTTCAGCAGTGTCAAATGTTCCAAGCCAAACTCTAGCTGCTTTTTTTGGGTCACGTATTTCGGCTGCCCATTTTCCCCATGGTCTTTGTCTTACTCCTCTGTAATGCCGTTTTCTCTGCTGATTTCCTTTTCATACACGTACAAGTAACGACTTTACTGACAGCGTTAAAAAAATTTATTTTACAGGTAAATTAGTAATATGAAATACCATAAGGTAATTAGATAACTATCAAAAACACGTTAAATTGTATTGATTGTATAAAAATTTATTTATGCATTGACCGTTGGATATAAGATAAATCCATATATAAATAACAAGAATGTTGATCACATTATTTAATAAAAAAGAAAAAGAAACCATGAAGTTGTTAAACATAGAATCCTGATAATATTTGTTGACTATTGTATTCTAGAAAAATCAAGTAACTATAAACGAGTTTTTCCTCTCTTTTTTTCATTTTTTTTTTTTTCATTTTGCTTTGAAGAAATTACATGGGAGGATCGGAGTACTTAAGGAAACTAGGAGAACTACGGTTGTTTTAGCAGAGAAGGTAGATACCTATGTGTGAAAAATATTTTGTTCTAATATATAAACAAGCAGTGAAAACCAAGTTTAACAACTTAGATAAGAATAAAATTAAGATTACTTTAGATTAATTATTGTCACACAGATCAGACCACATAGAAAGATATATACATTAGCTTTTGCTTAAGAAAAAAAAACTGCAAGTACAAAAGATATCACATAATAAAGCATACGATAGTCCCTTTAATTTATTTTGTTAGTGAAGATCGATCATAACAAGGATGGAGTAAATATGTTGTTTAATTAATTAAAGAAAAAAGGGGGCTCACATACATATAATCTGATGTAATTATAGTACCTTGTTCTTGGATGGACTGAGATTGGTTTTGCAGATTTGCACCAGTTGATTGAGGTAGGGTTAATGGATTAATTCCATGCACGGAGGAATTAACAGAAGAAATATTGGTAGTATTATTAGTAGTAGTAGTAGTGTTGCCAATAACTTGAGAAAGAACAGAAACCATAGCAGACATGTCATGTTGAGATCGAGCTGAGTAGAAAGGGAAAATAGGTTCTTCTTCATTTGTAATAGTATTAATGTTCTCCTCTTTCTCCTCCGATTCATTGGATGAAAAGGGCCTCTTCCCATACCTTCGATCCACGATTGCTATGTTTCACGTGAAGAAGATACTGTTAATCTAAAGCAGCAGACAGATCAGAACCAGTGGATTTCAGATACTGGCCGATGGTTAGATCGAAAGAAAAACTTAAGTAAGTAAGAGATTTTGTAGTAGCTATGAAGAGAAAGGACATGGAGTAAATGTAAGAGTAAGGTTAAAGAAGAAGTATATATGGATATGAAGAAGAGAATAAAGAGGAAGGAAATGCTAGGGTTTACTACTCAAACTATTTATACTAATGGGAACTCTTATTTGCTAAGTGTGGAAAGAATATATGTGGCTCATACTTTTTGGTTACGGCTGCCTTTTTTACTAATTTTCCATGCCTACATTATTATTATCTTATTCTTCAATTTTATTATTACTCTTATTTCCTCTATTTGGTTATCTTTACTATTTTTACTCTGGTGTATTTTCATATCTGTTTTGAAAATATTTTTCTTGAGCCGGGGTCTATCAGAAACAAGTTATCTATTTCATATATGGTAGGGATAAGGACGGTGTACAACTCACTCTCATCAAATTCCACTTTTATGAAATCACACTGAATATGTTATTATTATTATTGTTATTATTATTGTAGTGTAATGTCTTCTCGTATTATTAAAGTATTTTGGTGTAGCACGCCACTCATTTGTTGATCAATATTATGGGATCAGGTTCAAACCCAGTTAATGTTTTACTCGTTTAACTTGGAGATCTATTGATAGATTATTTATATGCTAACAGTCAAATAAAGTAGAAATGGCGTGGGATGGCCACTTTTTAACATGGTATTTATTTTTTATCTAATGTTTTTAGTGTTGAGCAAAAATAGTTATTATTTTAATAAAATTAATATGAAAAGACGTTTTTACAGTTTCTTTATGAGTGTTGTGTAAATATTAAGGACATAGTGTCCTTAATATTTATACTGCACACATGAAGTTAAGGACGTCATGCCCTTAATATAAACACTGCTCATATGAAGTTAAGGACATGATATCCTAAAGTTTAACAACGGAAGGTGCAAATACATGACACTTTGTCCTTAATATTTACACAACATTCATGAAGTTAAGGACATTATGTTCTTAATATTTACCAACACTCATAAAGTTAAGGGCATATGTCCTTAACATTTACATTGCACACATGTAGTTAAGGACACTATGTCCTTAACATTTACACTGTACATATGAAGTTAAGGACATGAGGTCCTAAAATTTAACAACACAAGGTGCAAATACAAATTAAGGACATTATGTCCTTAACATTTACAGTGCACACATGAAGTTAAGGACGACATGTCCAATGGCAAAGCCAGAAATGTTTCCAAGGGTGTTCAAACTTGAAAGAACTAAAAGAAAATTCCGGACAAAGGGTGTTCAATATATATTTTATACATCTAAAATCAATATTTTACTTATATACACAGTGTAATTTTTCGTAATATTTCGGTGAAGGGTGGTCAGTTGACCACCCTTTGTGAAAGGTGGTTTCGCCCCTGGCCATGTCCTTAACATTTACACCATACATATAAAGTTAAGGACATGATGTCCTAAAGTTTAATAACGAAAAGTACAAATACAAGACACTTTGTTCTTAATATTACACATCATTCATAAAGTTAAGGACCAATACAGTCAAATTGGGATCCTCAAATCCAAGCTTGGGACAAACTCTACACCACAAAATTACAAAAGGAAACGCTATAGTAAAACTGATTCATGGGAAAGAGAGTATAACATTCCTTGTCTTTCCCCCTTCCGTTTAGGTTTTATAACTTCTTTCCGAGTAAAACAGAAGAGGCAAAGCAAACAACTGAGGAAAGGACTTTAATGGATGGAGTTTTTCTGGCCGTTCCAGTTGAATTCAATAGGCCCAGGCCTTTAGAAGCCTCTAAATGGTCTAAGCACTCGAGATCAATAATGATTCATGAAGTTAAAGGACATCGTTTCTTTAATATTTACACAACACTCATGTCTAACACAAGGATATTTTCGTCCGGGCGAATAAAAGATTATTAAGTACTAACTAAAAACTAAATACATATTTAAATAATGGCTAACGGTGCACTTCCCCCGGAAATATAGTGTTAATGATCATAGTTTTATTATTATTAATTAATAATGATAATGAAGTCCACTTTTTATTTTCAATAATACACATTTATCTTTGTATCCTATTTTAACATATTGGCCTGTTTGTCGGAAAATAATTACAACTACTAGCCAAATATTTAAAAAAAATTACATTGATCATCAATAAAATAGGTATATTTTTGTATATTAATGCTAATATACAAAAATATTAGGGCGATTAAGGACATGTATGATGGAGCTAAGACTCGGGTTAGGACGGTGGGAGGCGACTCTGAGCATTTTCCGTTTGTTATGGGGTTACATCAAGGATCTGCGCTCAGCCCATTCTTATTTGCCCTGGTGATGGACACACTGACACATCATATTTAAGGAGAGGTGCCTTGGTGTATGTTATTCGCTGATGACATTGTTCTGGTTGACGAGACACGGAATGGTGTTAACGAGAAGCTGGAGGTTTAAAGGTAGGCCCTTGAGTCTAAGGGTTTCAAGTTGAGCAGGACGAAGACGGAATATCTTGTGTGCAAGTTCAATGCCAAGCCGAGGGAAGCGGGCATGGACGTGAGGCTTGGATCGCAGGTCATTTCTAAGAGAGGCAGTTTCAAGTACCTTGGGTCAGTTATCCAGGGAGGCGGGGAGATCGTCGAGGATGTAACTCACCGTATAGGGGTGGGGTGGATGAAATGAAGGTTAGCATCTGGAGTCCTGTGTGACAAGAAAGTGCCACCTCTACTCAAAGGTAAGTTTTATAGAGCGATGGTTAGACCGGCCATTTTGTATAGCAGAAATGAGGATGTTGAGATGGATGTGCGGGCACACTGGGATGGATAAGATTAGGAATGAAGTTATTCGGGGAAAGGTGGGCGTGGCTCCCATTGATAACAAGATGCGGGAAGCGAGGCTCAGATGGTTCTGGCACGTACAAAATAAAAGCTTGGATGCCCCGGTAAGGAGGTGTGAGCAGTTGGCATTGGTGGGCATGAGGAGAGGTAGAGGGTGGCCTAAGAAGTATTGGGGAGAGGTGATTAAGCGGGATATGGTGAGGCTTCAAATCTCCGAGGACATGGCACTCGATAGGAAGGGTTGTAGGTTAGAAGGTAGTTGAGCATATTTAGTTTGCTAGTGTGAGGCTAGGCTGATAGGATTTAGTCTTAGACTGCTAGTGGTCAATGTTGTGTTTACGCTACTCTTACGTTACATAGTGTCGGGCCTTATTTACTGGATAGTATTTCTGCTTTCCATTTATTTACTGGTTCTTGTGACATGTTGTTATTATTTCTATGATTTTTTGTTGATGGTACTGATGTATTGTCTCTTTTCGTCTTCTTGAGTCGAGGGTCTATCGGAAACACTTCTTTACCCCGTCGGGGTAGAGGTAAGGTCTGCGTACACACTATCCTCTCCAAGCTCCATTTATGGGATCTCACTGGGTCGTCGTCGTTGTTGTAGTAATGCTAATATACAAAAGATATACATCCTCACGCTATTATTTTGGAGGGCCACTATATGGTGTAGATTCTAAAATTCTAAAATGTAGTTGCGATCCATTTGCCTACATGAATAACCTACGTCTTGAAGTTTTATTCAACTGTAGTTTATAATGAGAGAGCAGAAAAATGAGGATGTTATTCTTGAAGAAATAAACCTGTTAATTATAAACCATTATATCGTATATGAAAATGTATTCACTTGTTCGAGGTAAATGCTAACTTACTAGAATTGATTAGCATATATCGAAAATTCTTAATCATCGTGTCATTGAATAAATAAAGCACATATTATTATTTACAAATATTGAACTTGATATCTATCTTGAAATTGGAATAAAAGAAGTATAACTTACAAATATATTTTTTTTCTTGCTTTTTGCGTCACCAAGCCCGAGTGACGGAAGACCTAACTTCTACTTTCTAATCCATTTTAATTTTTGTCTAAAATAAATTTCTTCCAACTTTTGTTACTAAAGATAACAATCATACCTTTATATTTTTTCTCATTGTTGGAAGTAACATGTGCCCAACTCACAAATAGAAATTAATCCTTCAACTAATAATGTACATTTGAATATAAAAACAGTTTTAATTTTAAAACTATCCAGGTAATACCAAGTTGATTGCGTAAAACCTCGCCACATTATTTTCGTTTTCTGGGTCAATAAAATACCCCGAAAAAATTCAAAAATAATCAGATTTACAAGTGATCATTTAAAAATAGCCACAATTTCAAAAGTAATCGAATTTTAACCACTTTTCATGTAAAGATAAAATCTGAACGAAAACACTGTTCAAAATCCGAAAAATACTCCAGCATAGTATACTGGACTTCCAGCATAACATACAGGAGCTCCAGTATAAGATATCAGTCCAGCATAATATGCTGGAAGTTCATACACAGGTGTTCCAATCTCCAGTATATTATGCTGGAACTTTTCGCGTGTTGGAGTTCCAGCATAATAAGCTGAAAGTTCATACACAGGTGCGCCGATCTCCAGTATATTATGCTGGAATTTTCCGTGTTGCAGCAAAATAGTGACTATTTTTTTAATGACTTAACAAACACTGGATATTTTTGAATGATCAGTCTGAAAACTGACTAGCCCGTGCTATTTCTACGCCCTTACTCTACTGTTGATTAAGCACATTTAGAAAAAGAGTTTATATATAACTTAAATTCTTCATAGAAGCGAATAGGATAATTACATGAACAGCTTAGGTAAAGATGGCGCAAATGGGGCTTGGACTGCTTGATCCATGGGTTTCTTCAATGAATTTAAGTTATAGCATTTTTGGATAAACATGTTTTGGGTTCTACATGCCAGCTTCCTAAGGTACTTGCTTTGCATCCGTACCCACTTATTGTGCCACGTTTTAACTTATACCCGCTTTATAAAAAAAATTACATATGTACCCGCTTTTACGCATAACTTCAGCATGCGGGGCTGAAGTAGCAAAGGTAATCATGCAAAACTTCAGCATTCTAATAGACAGGCCTGAAGTAGCTTGCGAACTTCAGATCTAGAGCTGAAGTTGTTGTCTTGTAACTGGGGAACTTCAACATACGGGGCTGAAGTTCTCCAGTTATAAAAACAAAAACTTCAGCATATGGGGCTGACTGGGGAACTTCAGCTATAGAGCTGAAGTTTTGTCTTTGTAACTGGGAAAATTCAGCATACGAGGCTGAAGTTCCCCAGTTACACTGGGGGACTTCAGCTCTAGAGCTGAAGTTTTATCTTTATAACTGGGAAACTTCAGCATTCCCCAGTTATAAAGACAAAGACTTCAGCATACTGGGTTGAAGTTCCCCAGTTTACAAAGACAAAACTTCAGCTCTAGAGCTGAAGTTTTGTCTTTGTAATTGTCTTTATAACTTGAGAACTTCAGCTCTAAAGCTGAAGTTTGTAGCTGGGAAACTTTGTCTTTGTAACTGGGGAACTTCAGCCCCGTTTGCTGAAATTTTGTCTTTATAAATTGTGAACTTCAGCTTAACTGGTGAACTTCAGCTCATCGAGGGAAAGGGAGCTGAAGTTATTTTAAAAGTGGGTACAAGTTAAAAAAATTTAAAAAAGCGAATATAAGTTAAATGGGGGCGACCAAATAAGGTACCACGTATAATTTTTACTTACTTTACAGTCTCTTTTTAAGCCAATCATCTCTTGCAGGGGAATTAACTCCACTTCTCATTTGACAATTTTCAATTCTACTTTTTACTAGGGGTGTTCAAACTGAATAGAAAAATCGTATCAAATCAAAAAATCAAACCAAATTGATTAAAAAACCCGACTAAATATGATTTGTCTTGATTTGGTATTGAGTAAAAAAAACCGAACCAAACCGACATATAAATATATAATTTATATATATATTTTTAGGACTTTGTATTGAATTTACTTTAAAAAATATAAAAATATTTGAGATCATCTCCTATGTTAACCTTGAAAGCATACATTGACGAAAAATTATTGATATACGACTAAGAAAATAACTATTATGTGTTACTAACAAAATTCTCCAATTGAAATATTTCAATAAATCATATGTTTGTCAATTTTTTCAATATTTACTAAACTTATATTCACTTATCAAAACTTTATCTATAACTTTAACAAATTAAGATTTGAATAATATTCATGTAACAAGAAAATCCGACAAAACCGAACCAATCCAAACCGATATAGTTGGTGTGGTTTGATCTTGATAGAAACCGAACCAACCCGGTCCATGTACACCCCTACTTTTTACCAATCCTAAAGCTCAACCAAGAAAACTATTTCCAATCCTAAAGTTCCCTGCACAAGAAATTTAAAAAAAAAAACGCCTGTTTTGTATGAACTGATTAGTAGCAGAAAATAAGTATTTCATTCACTTTCACTTTGGTACGGAAGATAAATTGAGGGAGCAACTTAGCTCAATCCCTGAAAGTATAAAAACTTGACTATCAAAAGCTCTCTCAAATTCAGAACCAACTGAGGAATGAACAGTTTATGTATGCGAAAATGCATCCTTAAAATAGGAGTCTCAGAAATATTAGTACGAAGTGATGCGTAGACCAAGGACAGAATGGTAGCTACATGAAAGCCACTGTACTCTCTCTATTCCTTTGCTAAAACATCACTGAACAAACTTTGACAAGGGAAATGTAGCACTAAAGACACGTTAAGAAGTTCAAAACTTTGGGAGTGTATTAAAGACATGCCTATGTGCTACGAGAGAGGTTGGAACGAGTGAAATTGTGCAACCATCAATAGTGCTTCTAGATCCAACCAAACTCAAAAACGGTTTCGGCTGCCTGAACGCAGAATTAGGCCAAGGGCAAAAGCTGATACTCATTAGCATTTCCCTTTCGATTTCCTCTCATAAGCGTCTTTCCATATCATAGATCATGCCCATGAGTTTCTTTTGGTCTAGGGCATTGAGATGTTAGCTTCTCGGGGACAAAATTTCCCAAACATATGAGAACAATGAGGGGAGAAATGATTGGGAACAGTACGGCTTCTCTCAGCACCTCAAATGATTTTGTGCAATCCAATGTTCAAATCAGAAGATATAGAAATGAGGAGTGGGATTGCATGATGCCAAACAGCTTTGAAGACTCGCTTTTGATGGGCTTTAATGGACTGAGAAGGTTTGTGTGAATTGTACCTTATGTCAAAAATGTGGATCACTGGATCAACCGACCCCGATGTTATGTACAAGCCATCAGGCGACCAAGCCTGGTTTATAAGAGCTGATTGTGAGTCACTACTTTCTTGCTTCCACCCAAAGGCTTGAACCTCTGTCTGCCTCAATCTAAAATCAAATAAGCGAAGCTGCCTCCCTATAGTCCTGCATTTAAAGCATGCACTCATAGAATTAGATTAAGCAAGATGCGAGTATGCAAGTAATTGCCTCAAAAGACACATTTGTGATAAGATTCTACCTGTTACAAGATAATGGACTAATATGATAAAAAAAGATAATCAAGAATTCAAAGGAACGGTACTTACATTTTGGAAAAAAAAAAGGAAAAAAGAAACCATCGCAATGCAGGGATGAACCTAGAGAACCTGCACTAAGGTCACTATGTTTTGTCCCTAGAAGGCCAGTCTCCCCCTGCTTTTTGGAGGAGTGTCTTCCTAGCATTCCTAAAGCAATCTGGGATGATTATTGTTTTTGATCAATTTGTCCTGATTCTCTTGACTAATTATGGAATCCATATTAAATGCCAGAATTCAACAAAAGCCTTCGCACCAATAGGTCTAAGATAAGAGCTTGTCTAAGATGTTTGAAGCATCCAACAAAAAGCCAATATATCTTCCTTCTCTATCTTAATTACACCAAATTCTCCTCACACCACTTTCATTCCAGAAGAATCTGGCTCTTGATTTAGTTCATAGTATCCCATTTTAACCTTGCTTTACATAGAATCCATCCGAATGATGGTTTAGCTTTTGATCCTGCTTCAACTAAAAGATTGCAACTCCGCCACAAAGATGATAGGATCATCCACATAGATTACCATGACCTCCTTCATTCTATCAACTGATCCCTTCAACCCCAGAGATTGAAGAACCATATATGATATAACTGTCAAGGCTACTATATTGAGCTTTTTCTGGATTGGTTCTTAATATTCATTACAAATTGGGGAACTGTCAAAAATAAACAGATAAAGAATAAAATGATGCTATTTAATTTGGTCCTAGCATTAGAAAACTTCAAACATTTAAATATGAGCATGCACATTCACATGACAAGATCAAAGCCAGAAGCATGTAATATTTCTATGCTTGCTAGATCAGCTTTGCAGCAAAAAGAGAATCCTGGTTCTTATATTTATTTCAAGTCTCAGCATTAGCACCGGATGGAAAATTTTCCCCTATAATTCAGAGATATAAAACTCTTTGGCATTGGAATTTACATTCCTTCAACGATTTCGGGCATAATGCAGTGAGGATCTCAAATTACACACTTTTGCTATGACCCAAAACAACCAAATACAGTACAACAACTACTACTACTATTACACCTCGATCCCAAGCAAGTTGCGATTGGCACGAAACACAACCAAATACAGTATTAGATACTCCTATAAATAACAACCAAATCAATTGCTATTCATAAGTGCAATATCTTATTTAAGTAATTAAGGAATAACTCAATAGAGTTTATGAGAGATTCTGAGGAAGTCTTTTGGTATTGTATTCCTTGCGAGAATAAATGTTTTTGCAGGGTGCACATTATTCCAAATAAAAAGTAATTGCAACATAATAAGAAAAGATGGACTTTTGCAAGAGAAAGAACTGGGAACATAGCTAGGAATCAATAGCATGTAAAAGTGCACCTAAAGAACATAGAACGACTGCATCGTAAACTTTACCCTGTCTGAACCATAAAGAGATTGAAGTCACACGGATTAGGTAGAACACTCATGCATTTATTTTCAATTTGATGCTTATATTCTGCTCTTTGAGCTAGCAAATCAAATCCAATGATCCGCTTGTCCGCTCCAGCAGACATCACAACTTTCTTATGCTGCAAACCGGCAACACCCATCACGGCAGAAGAATGCAAACTTCTATGCAATGCTTTAGGCTTCCACGAATTTTCTCCATCTACATTGCTCCACAGGACAGCTGCATGATCACTACCACCAGTAACGAAATACACATCTTCCCACGGCATGAACATTATGTTGTTGATTATCCCTTTAACATGAGGCTTCTCCTCCAGGAAACTTACACGCGTTTTCTGTTGATACAAAGCACATGAGAACATAACAATAAGAAAATCAAAGTAATATTTGATGTATAGGATGCCTGGTGTGCTATGAAATACGACATACTTAAGCCTCAAACAACTTCAGAAGCTGGAAAAAGATGTTTCTAATGAGAGATTAATTTTTAGTGGAGAAGACAGGAAAACAATGCAATTATAGCTAATAGACCTTGGTTTAGTTTGGTCAAGGGGAACCTACGAGTATGATGGTTATCTGAAGCCTCTAATATCCCGGTTAACTGAAGAAAATGAAAAAGGGGAAAAGATACTGACCTCATAGGATCATTAGGTCCATAAAAATTTACAAGTTAATCGTCATCGGAGGTACTTTCATGTGTACAGAATATTATGGACGAGAACATAATAAGAGAACAAGTAACGATACAAGTACTTTAATCCTCTTTTGCAGCTCCAAAAAAAAAATGTAAGCACTTTAACTTATCAGTTTAAGGACCATTACTCAAGAAATCAAAGGACTTCCTCATCCTTCCCCTACGGCTGGCTCTCCATCAGAAATACCTACGATATGGGTCTCATATGTTGATTTATCTATTCAACCACTACGACAAACCTTTGCATAGACAGTTCTATGCATAAAGTCAGGAAGTGAAAGTGGATTAATACATCTGGGCTTCTGCTATAATGAAATCATAATGCAACTCAATGTAAAGGACTTAGCACATGCCACAGACATGTACCCATGCTGTTTCATCAAATAGGTTTTGTTACTATCCTATGAGCTTTGCCATATAATTTCGCTGGAGTTTATCTCAGACTTAAACCTGTACCTCTTTTCCTTTAAGATTCAAGATTGAAATTTGAGAATCCCCACCATCAGCACTATAAACCGAAAAAAGACTATTTCCTTCTGGGTGCCAGGCTACATCTTCTGGCCATCTCCTTTGCTTGGATGAAAGGCAATCAGTGGAACTAAGACGATTAGCAGTTGACCTGATTATCCCCAAAAAAAAGGTAATTTAAATCATCAGAACACACAAAAAAATCAGCATTTAAAAGTTATTGCTGCCTGAAGTAGGCTTTTGCGTTCAAAAATATAGTCTCACTCTCACAAATGAAAGCGATACGGATACGGCTAAGGAAGTTGACTTTTCGAACTTTTAACATACCCTCTGCCATGTATCTGCCATAGGTTGATAATCCCATCCAATGCACTGCATATTCAAGGGCAACCTAAATTATCATTCAGGATTAAGTGAAGCTATATGCAAAACCCATTTGTTACATTCTATGCCAGATGCTCGAAGATGCCATGGAAAGAATGAAATACGTGACTGCACTGCGCCTCAGTCAAGAGAAATGAAGTGCAGTGGACATTCACGTCAAAGAAAAAACATCAGCTAGCAACTTCACAAATTAATAGATAGCAGCAAGAGTTCCCAAATCAGTAACAACTCTAGAAGCAAGAAATGAAATGCATCCATAATAAAATTGTCATTTAGCATGAATGCCTGAAATTCACATAGACTCTTAAGCACTGTCATACCTGCTTGCAAAAAGTTCATTATTTGTAGGACTTGAGATAATTGTTCTCAGCTTTCTCTTGTGTTGACTAGATATGACACAGGATGTCTGGCAGCGTATCATGCTTGCTGAAGAGCAGCTACTTATCAACGGTATCAACTCTTTATGCTCTTTCTGCTCTGTATTTAGAAAGAAAACATGATAAATATACTTGTCATTTCGTAACTTCCATCCAAAAGGCTTTCATGCAACATGCTAATAGCAGTGATCAAATATAACTAACAAAAGGCATGATATAACTACAATATTACCGAACTTCCGTTTTGTTCCTTTAGACTGAATTTCAGAAGCTTCCTTCTCAGGTGTTCTCTGACTTTTATCTTCTTTTAACCTTGCCATACTAGTACCACGAGCAAACCCTGACCCACCAGCCTGCGAATCAGAACCACTTGAGATTTTCGGACCAGATTCTATCATCTTCAAAGGTTGAGATACTCTTGGTTTCACATCGGGAATGACAAGTGGTGGTTTCGCCTGGGGCACATTGCGAGAAGTATATTCATTATTCTGGAAAGGACTTGCCATTTTTCGATCTGGCGCTGGAGACTTCCTAAACGGTGTATTGCTGTCCTGGCTACGTTGTGGTTTAGTTTCAGACAAGCCATGAGAAGAGCCCTCATTTATCTGGATGGGACTTGGGGATCTTCTTTTGGCTGTCACTGAACTCGTCCCATTCCCACGGGAGCTTGTGGATGTTGCTATGTTCTCTCGTCCCCGAAGACGAGCTAATTTCAGCTGTGTCTCCTCTAGCCTCTTCTCTGCTTGATCGAACTATACAATTCATCCAATGGAGGAGAAAATGGGGATGTCAATTTTGCTCCCAAAAAGTAAAAGAACAACTCTTAAAAGAAACAAAAAATCTATTCCTGTAAATATAGAAATGTAAATCATCCTCCAAGTTGCAGCTAACATTCAATAGATCATGCTGAATTTGATGCTTCAGTAAACTGCATCAAATTAAATAGGAAAATGAACTGCTAATATACAAGCAATTCTGTTGCACTATAATAACTTTAGCGCCTAGATGGATCTCTCTTGCTACAAGCAAAAGATAACTGAAAGCTTTTCACTCATCCAATCTATGCTTAGATATGTGTGTCAATGCATGTAAGCAAACAGTAAGAAAAAGGTATGCTGCCTTCTTCTCAGCCAGAAGGAAGCATGCAACTGCCAAAACAGGAGTGAAAGAACAACGACACCAGAATGTTACAATCGTGTATAAAGAGTCAACACAGTTGTTACATATGCCACCGCAGTTACTGCACAAATAAATGACTATAGTATTCAAAACAGCCAGCTCATATTCCAATAGAAGTCCTCAAAATGACACCATTTGCCTCAAAGGTGCAAGGTCACATGTTTACTACTGACATCAACTTAAAGTTGAGGACACTGCCTTTTCTTTTGGGGTGGGGGTGGGGGTGGGGTCAAGAAGTTTGTAAAGACAGAAGAAAGAAGAGATTTGGGAATGAATTGCAATTATCCCCTCAAGCATGCTGAAATTTAAATAGTTTTACAAGAAATTCGAGAAAAAAAAAGGAAAAGAAAGTAATTCCGATACCTAATTACACAATTACAGCCTACAGCGATCTCAAACCTTTCTCATACTTACAAGGTACATATTATTGCGTACTTACAATATCCTAATATTGACATTTTTAACAAAGTCGAGGAAACTACTATATCTGACAGCCACTAAATGTTGCATCAATTCTATCCTAATATCTACTTGAACTTGGGAACTAAAAGGAAGACAATGGACAGCATTAAGGTTTTCTAAATACAGCATCAGTCAGTCCCTTTTTTGGAGAAAAATTCTGAGCCGGTAAGCAAGATAAAGCAAGTCAACGTGGGAAAAAGCTCTCGATGGCCGTAGACCTGAATGGTTGGAGTAGCAATTGCACCAATCTTTACCGGAATACTTGTTATCAATGGGAAGACAAAACGTCGAGTGTTACACCAACAGTTTGTATTACCCCCAAAACGAAAGAAGATAAACAAACACAACAGTTATTTTTTACCCTAATTACAGGCCTTGCTGAGGATACGCATTCTACCTTAGCAGAATTTCCATGTTTCTCACAAGGTTAACTTGTCCACTTGAAAACTATGGTAAGCAAGGATTCCTAAAATCAGATAACAAATGCAATGCAAACAGAAATGGTAAGCAAGGATTCCTATCAGTGACCAAGAAAAGAAATGGTAACTCTCTGAACTTCCAACAGACTGGATTTGACACAGAATTTATTTGCAAATAACCCATAATGAAGATCCAATAGGCTGCTATGGAAGTATTTAGCATCAAGAAAAAGTAAAAGGTACGAGCTTTAAACTTTCTCTTTGTGCTTCAACGAACAGTAAAAGTTAAAAGAAGGTAAAGATGGGGGATGTCATTAATGCTCCGAAAATTAAGAGAATAACTTCAGAATAAAAGGTAAGTCATTCCCTAGGTTGCAGTCAACATTCAACACACGTCCTTTAGTGAATTAAATGCTAGCCAGCGTAAGTTGAGAGGAAATTACAAGGAAGTATGCAGGTATATAAATCGCTCTAAAAGCAATTCCGAAGTCCAATAACTTTAGCTTCTAGATAAATAAAAGCTTTTTACACTTTATTCATTAAATTCCATGTTTAAATATGTATGTCAGTGTGTATAAGGTAGCAGTATGAAAGTGACATCATGGATCCTTCTCATCAAGAAGGAAACTTGCAACTGCCAGAAAAGGGGAGAGAAAAACAAAGACCCCAAAATTCACATTCATGTATCTTTGTCAGCGAGACTGCTGGGCATGCCACCACCGTTACAGCCAGCTCATTTTCCAATTGATGTCCTCAAATGCCATAATTTGCCTTAAAGGTGCATTGGTTCACATAATTTTACCGACATGAACTGTGCTACATTTCATCTGTTCAAGCGTTGTAGCGACTGTTACATCTCATTACCACTAAACATTACCTTGATTCTGCATCCTCAAAAGTCCTTATAACAGGGAACTAAGATAAAATGTTGGGAAAGTTTCCAGAGATAGCAAAAAATAGTATCTCACAATTGGACCCATTTTACTGAACCACTAGTTACCAAGGAAATACTAAACATCCAACCAAAGTGTACTAGCATGTTGTATTAACCCCAAAAGAAAAGTGACAAACAGAAACGCAAAAATAGCAACTAGCTTTTTACCACATTTACCACCTTATCGATGTTGCGCACTCTAAAAAATTAAAAAATATGGTAAGGACGGATGCTATATATCAGATCACAAATGCAATCCGATAAATAATCCAGAAACTCGAAATCGAGAAACCAGTAGGAATCAAGCAACCTAAAGGGACCAATCGTCTTAAAACCCAGCTCATTAAGATCGCCAATATTCCGAACCATAAAAAGGCAACTTTACCTCCGATTCAGGTGTATTATCAACACATATTTATTTGCAAATAAAAAAATTTAATGAAAATTCAATAGGCCACTATGGGAAGTATTTACCCTTTTTTTTTTAAAAACTAAAGGAACAAGTTTTACACCCTCTCTTGAAGCTTTGTACCGACCAGCAGAGCCAGATGTAGCAGTGCTGCAGCTGGTGCGACTGATCCCACTGCTCTTGATTTGAACTATATTATGCAGTTAATCAATTTCAAACTCTATATGTCTATCTGTGTGTGTTTCCAAGGGAGTAGCCAAACGTTGAAGGGCTAGAATGACAATCTCAAAACCGAAGTTCCAATGAATTTTCTTCACATCTGTCTAACCTCAATCGGTAGTGTTTCTACCTGTGGGTAACTAAGATGGATCCAGGATTTCAACTTTATGGGTTCAAATTCGGTATTCTAACACAATTCATTTGATTTACTGGGTCCGCAATCAATTACTTGTACTTATTTAGTGAATTTCTTAAAAACATAAACGGTATCTGAGTGGATTAGCTAGCTCGAATACCATGCTATAGAGAAGTATGCGTATATATAATAAGTTCACACTGACTATCACGAAGTAGAAACAATTGCATTTTCATTTAATGAAATAACTGAGTTAAAATTCAGGATCCACCGGATCAATGAACTACATAAGACAACTAATAAAATCATTCAGAATCAATATAAGAGTATAAATAAAAATACCTGAGAAGTGTAATAGGAGAGGCGTTGGCGAAGATGTTCGACTTCTTTAGTTCGGTGTTCAATGAGAGCTACAAGTGCTTCTTCTTGCTCCTTTTTGTTCTGTTCTTCAATTCCATTGGCTTTTTCTTCTTCGGTTTCAATTTTGGGCTTTTTCAGAACCGGAGGTGGTGTATTCATTTTTACAGAAACGTTTTCCTCTTTGATTGAAGTAAATTTACGGCGGTGACGATAATACTGCCGTCTTCTTCTTACCGTCTACCGTCGTCCGACCGACTTCCCGTTCGACAAGTTCAAGGTGGATGTTTGGTGATTATCCAGGGGCGTGTTGTGTTTCTTTTTTCCTTTCCATATAATGTGTGTAAATTATGGTTTTTATTTAGTAGGTGGAAACCCTTCTTTCTTTTTTTTGAGAGCAATAGGGAAATATATTAAAAACTAAAGATCCAGTTAAAGACATATTACACAATATAATTAGTAGTGCCATGTCAGGCATCAATGTTTCCTACGGCAGCCAATTCAGTACACAAAGTAGACGAAACATATTTCAAGCAATAAACTTCCTCCAAATTCTTTTGATATTTTTATGTCGTCACTTCAGAGGTGGTAAAATGAGTAATTTTATTTAAGTTGCTCTGCATTAATGTCGTTCTTATCAAAATATGTGTCACATCATTTACCTGTCTGAAACTATGCTTGAGAATCACCTAACCCTTCAGCGTTGCTTGATACATCAACCACCTGCATTCATGGATTAGATTTGTGTAAGTAGGGTGATCATTTTCTAAGATGTTAATGACCTCTAATGCATCTGTTTCTATTTCCACTGGTATGTGATTGTGCGTTATTATTGCATGAAGATATTCTTTGAAGGCCTGAATCTCCACCTGTGTTGCTGACAAGTGTTATAACTTTTTTGTGGAAAGCTCCCAATATTGTTTCTTGCTACACCACCTACTCCTCCCTACAATTGTTTCCATTGAAAGCTCCTTCTATATTGAATTTAAACCACCCTCTTGGCGGTTTATGCCATTTTATATTAATAGGTTTTTGGGTTGTGCTTGTCATACCTATCTGGGTCAGTAGTTTGTGTTCCAATGCATGGCTTGTTATGGTGCTCCAATTTAGGTAGCAACTCGTGTTATTATGGTTATTGTGGTTTCTATTCTTCCATATTTGCCATACTGCAAATGAAAAAAATTCTGCCTACTGAATGTGTTTATTGAGGAAGGAGTTGTTTGCTTCCTTGATTTGGTCTATCCAGTGTATGTGGTTTGTAGCAGTGTTGATTTTGATACTTTGTTCATGCCAAAGGTGTTTTATGGTGACACATTCCAAGAAGATGTGGTGGATGGTTTCCTTTTTATTTTTGTAAATTGGGCGGTTAGGGTTGATATTAATACCTATTTTTTTAGGTATAATCTAGTGGGTAGTCTATTATGGTAGCATTTTGAAATAAATATTTTGATTTTGTTAGGGCATCTTAATTTCCATATCCAAGTAAAGTCTCGTGGGTTTTCCTCAGTTTTGTCGATGATTTTATAACAAGACGAGGTTGAGAAAATGCCATTAGAGGTTAGGCTCCATATGTTGTTACTATTGCCAGTTGGTGGAGAGTTATAGATGTCAATAGCATTAATGTTGTTGATAATGCATGTTGGAAGATCAAATGAGATGCTAGAGAAAGTCCATTTGTTCCCGTTCCTGGGATTACCAATTATAATATTATCTTCATTTTGATTAAAGGGCCCTACTATAGCATGTCTGAGATTTATTACATTAGGAATCCGGTTTGGTTCCCAAATGTTGAAAGAGTAATTTTTATTAATGTCCCATATAGTACCCAAGTTGCAGTAGTACCATCCCTTTAAAATACCTCTCCATATAAAGGAAGGGTGTTTTTTTATTCCTAATATTGGTATATTTATTATATATGATTTGGGTCCACAAAGGATTGGTATTGATCAATCTCCATACTAGGCTGATAAGAAGTGCCAAGTTCTTACTCTTGACCTTTCTGATTCCCAACCTCCCGTGCATTTATCGTTTGTAAATGAGATAATGGGGGACTTCTAGGAGCAATTTGGCCTAATGGGGGACTTCTAGGAGAGTTGTTTTGGTGTTAGCCTTGCATATTAGGGTTATGTCATCGGCAAAGAATAAACGAGATAATGGGGGACTTCTAGGAGCAATTTTTCGAGTATCCCTTTTCTTAATGTCAATTTTGTGGTAGATCATTTTAGATAGCATTTCCATACATAAAATAAAGAGATATGAGGGCATAGGGTCTCCCTGTCTTATACCCCTTATGGGAGTGAAGGATTGTGATTTTGCACCGTTAACAAGAATGGAGTAGCTAAGTGTAGTGATGCATGACATTACAAGTTTGATGATTTTTTTGTGAAAATTTGAAGTAAGTTAGAGTTTTATGTATGAATGACCACTCTAGCTTGTCGAATGCATTTTCGAGGTCTATCTTAAGGATCATATTCCCTTGATTTGATTTAGAGTTTTTTTACATATTTTACCGCTTCTTGAATTATGATGGCATTGTCACAAGTTCTTCTGCGTTTGATGAAACTTGCCTGATATAGACCAATTAATTTGTTGAGGAAGGGTTTCACTCTGTTAGCAATAATTTTTGTGATGACTTTATAAATAATATTGCAGAGACTAATTGGCCTAAAGTTTCGAAGATTGTTAGCATTCTCAAATTTAGGAATGGGCACAAATAGGTAGTATTAATAACTTTTGGAATGCAACTATCCTCAAAAATATTGTGGCAAAAGACATTTACTTTATCCTTTATGGTTTTCCAGTATTTTTGATAAAAAAAAAAAAGATGCAGACCATCAGGCCCCGAAGATTTGTAGGGATTGAATGAAAATATTGCCTTGGCAATTTCTTGGTCATTAAAGGATAGTCTAGGCACGAGAGGTCAACAGTGTGATCCACATAGGTTGGAGTTGTTCTTGTGTGCCAATTTAAAAGAGGCTGAGAAGTTGTAAATAAATTTTGGACGTAATTTAACAGTGTGGAGCATGATGCAGCCGTGATCGTCTATCCAATTTCCCATGTCATCTTTGAAGAAGGCTACTTTGTTAACTCTTCTTCTATTTGTAGCAGTTATGTGGAAGAATTTTGTGTTTGCGTCACCATCGTTCATCCACAATACCCTATATCTGAGTTTCCAGTAGTCTTCTTCCAACTTAAGGATATCATTATATTTTTGTGTTAGAGTAACTTCTAATTGTTGGAGTTTAGGACAGCTTTGAATCCCTCTATGTTTTACTGTTAATACTGATACGTAATCAATGTCTCAAACAACTAAGAAATGAATTATACCCAATTTTTATTTTTATTTTGCCCTTTTGGAGCATTAATTCATCTTGGATGGCTATTTATTCATTTTTCTTTCTTAAACTCGTGAATTCGCAGTTAACTATAAAATAGAATTAAAAAATATACAATAATCACTAAAGTATGTGGTGCAGTGGATGAAACTATTCTTCCCTTAACTAGAGGTCTCGGTTTCGAGCCCTGGTTATGGAAAAATCCTTGGTATGGAGCATTTTTCCTGAATGGACCTTATGCGGCGCGAATCCGGATGTAGTCGGGCTCCAATGCGTGTACCGGACACCAACTTGAAAACCAAAAAGAAAAAAGAAAAAGAAATGTAAGGTATGTATTTACTATGTTTATGATGTAATTTTATCAAATCTGATATTAACTTTACTTGACATTGATGTTTCTTACTAGTTAAAACAGGTATTTATGACAATATATTTTGATACTTTCTAGAGGTAGACTTTAATAGATTAGCATAATTAAATTAAATAATTCAAACTTTCTATTTTTGTTGAAATGAAAGGAACAATATAATTCTACACATTATCTTCTAACAAATTCTTCGGAGGGGAAAAAACCCTCTTTGCCAACCCGTCCCGCCCCTCCCTGATTCCCACCCATGAAAATAACATCTTAAAAACGATAATTTATATGTTATAGTATTCTTAAGTATAATTTTTTGTTACATACACTAATTATTGAACTGTCACATAAGTCTCAGGAATATGCAATTAAAGTAAGCAAAAATTAAAGGATGTCCATTGAAAAGATAGAGGAAGTATAGGTATGTACAATGTTGTCTTTATATTTTGAATCCTTTGTAGAATTTAATTTTGTACGAGGGAAATAGTGATATTCAGCCTTCTTTAGGTGATGTTAATTAGTGAATTTTGATTAAGATAAATTTTCTCCGATTCCTTAAAATACAATTAGGACTATAATAAAACTAGCATTTAAGCCTTCTATAACATGAGAGAAAAAGAAATGATCTCAACACTAATATAAAGATAAAAAAGTCACATAATGAGACCAGAACAGAAGTCTTGATTTTCCCTTTTGTAGCCCTTTTTCGGAGAAATTCAAAAATATCCAGATTTACTCATTCAAAAATAGCCACAATTTTAAAAGTAATCGAAATTTAACCACTTTTCATGTAAGATAAATCTGAAATAAAAACACTGTTCAAAATCCGGAAAATACTCCAGTATATTATATTGGAGTTCCAACATAAGTATAATAGAACTCCAACATAATATAATGGAGTTCCAGTATAATATATCGGTTCAGTATAATATGCTGGAAGTTCATACACATGTGCTCCAATCTCCAGTATATTATGCTGGAACTTTTCGCGTGTTGGAGTTCCAGCATAATATACTGGAAGATCATATACAGGTGCACCGATCTCCAGCATATTATGCTGGAACTTTCCATATTGCAACAAAATAGTGGCTATTTTTCAATGACTTCGCAAACGCTGACTATTTTTGAATGATCGGTCCGACAACTGGCTAGCCCGTGCTATTTTTACCCTTTTTTCCTTTTTAATTTTTCGGCTCATAAGTTCCATTAATTCGGTTTTGCACCCAGTAAACCCGCTAAGAGGAAGAGGAAGAAATTCCGACTATCTTATTCCAAAAGAAAAAGCACCTATAGGTGACCTCATATTCTTTGTATCACATACGTCTTTTCGTTTTCTGAGATTGAAAGCCAACCCATGCTAGCTAATACTCGACAAGATAGGTTGCTCACATGTTCAGCACCCCACCTACAACCTCAGGGTCGTGGGTTTCAGTCACCAAAGGAGCAATAGCTCCAACAAAGAGACAGGGAATCACACAAAAAAATGTTAGCTAATACTCTAAATTTCGTTTTCTGAAAATAGAAAAAGGAAAGTCAACCCCTGTTTGCTAATATAAAAAGAGATTACCGAATAATAACAGTTTATGTAAATCTCTTCCTGATTATGCCAGATCAAATCAATCTGCATAGGAAAGGTAAGTAGGTGATGACCATTTCTGCTTCATACCTTAATAAGGATGTCAAAATCCTTTCCATTGGTTCTTGCGTGGCTGTTGATATAGATAATGAAAGGTACTTTTTCCAAAACGTAATCAACTGATGAATGATTTTACCAACAATTATCCCTCATTGGCTATTGTTGATGGAACTTATCTGGCTCAGGGATGGATTGCTCAGATAGCCTGGTTAGAATTCTGATCACCGCTAAAAAAAATCAATAATCTTTTTATCAACTGATTACTGTCACAGAAAATACTCGATTCATGCAAAAGTGCTTTAATTCATGTACAAAGAATGCTAATCAGCAGCTAAATTAATGCTTAGCATGGCACGGATATATTTCATACTATTCCAATTTCCAAGGTGTGAGCTCCTCCAAGACTAATGTGAGGTGGAAGTTCAAATCCAACACTTTTTTTATAGTACAAATGTGAAAGGTTTTACAACATCAAAAGTACTATCAGACCACATTCTTTTAGTTGCTTTGCTATTCTCCAGATTTATCGCACCATGTTGCACCTGAGGGGCTATTTTGAGGTAGCTTTTCAATGATGTTGTCAACCTGTTTTTACCTTAAAAAGTTGTGAGTGCTGCAGAGATGCTGCTCTCACCAAGCTATTAGGCTATTGGACTACATAGTGAAACTGGCCACGCCTCTAATCTAATAGTCTGGAGTACGAAGTACATCTCGAACAACTTTATCTTCCCTTCTGGAACTCTTCTTCCTCTTTCTCTCCAAATTGGGCTCTTTTGCTTTTAGGTCATTGCCGAAGGACCTCAATGAGGCAGCCAGGTGATCATTCCTATGTGCTAGGAAGTACGTATTAAGAAAAATTAGTAGTTCATGGATTTGTAAAAAGGAGCAATGTTAAATCAATTTGAAAATGAACTGCCCCGACCAGAAACATATTATGGCAAATTGAATATTGTCTTGAATGAACCTCAAATGAGTTGTGCAAACGGAAAACCTATCAATTTTGCAATAATTGACAGTAGTAGCAACTAGCAAATGATTATCAATCTTTCTTATGACAGGGTGGGAAAGAAACTTAGGGACACGCACAATATATATTTGCAAACTGATCAGAAGATACACCATGCCCCACGGTTCTATATACATGAAGCAGCATTGCTTGTGAAGCAAATTGCTAAGTAAAACTTGTAAAATACTCCTAGTAACTGGAAAACTGACTGTAAATTTAATAAAAGCAGATAAAGCTAGATTACTAGTTTAGACAAGGCCAAGTAGATAAAGCTAAGTTGTGCTTATAAGGACTGATGTTGACAATCTGCTGTACCTATTACATTTACAGATGTACTCACCAGAAAGAATAACGTCTTCCATGTTTACGGACTTACGACCAGCATGCTGTGCAAATAATTCAAGGTCTTTTGCTAGCTGTTCTGCTCTCAAGAAAAAGTACTCTGTAAGTGAATGCTTCAACAATAGATATATACAGTTATAGACATGCCTGAATATGAAATTCAATCAAACAGCAATGAAACAACTAAGCCCTGATTCCACTTAATAGAGGTCTGAATCTGAATAATTAACATCTCAACCCATAAAGTGATTTGTTCTTTTCTAACGACCACTTGTTTGCTCTTACTAGATCTGGTTCATTCAAATCTCGTAAGAAGTCTTAAAATCACAAAGAAGATGTTTATTCAAATATTCCTGTAAATGTGATTTTTTACCACTACTCTATTCACTACCACCGGCCTCCAACGCACAACACCGCCACTAGTAAACTCCCTTTACTGCCATCCACCACTGCTCCTTGATGTAGCCACATCAAGAGCCTCAAGCTATTGTTCTTTTTTGTTCAAACACTTTCTTATTGCTTTGGTGAGATGGAATTTTAGTCTAACTTCAATGTGCTTCGTTTGGTGAGAAATCAATTCTTCCATTCCAATAGAAGGTATTGCAACACACTTGCGGAATTTGCATGAAATTATAGCTCTCAAACTAACAGCTACACTGGGTGACAATTTTGAGGATTGCATGGAGATTGTGGGGTATGGGATTTTATACAAAGCAGACCAGCCAGTAATAAACTAGATTAATAAGATTGATACAAACACATATACACACATAAAACAGCCTAGAAGTTGCCTACTACATATAGTGGCACTTTTTTTATGCCTTCCGCGCCTGTATTTTTAGTGACTAACTGTACACATTGTAAATAAAACAGTCTTCGTGTAAAGTGCCAAATGAAATCTTCATGATGGAAATTGCAGATAGTGCCAACATGCAGGGTCAGCATATCACCTCAATAGATTGGAGGCGCCATCCACAATCAAAAGAAAGTAAATGTTGAATATCCTATGAAACAACAACTGATATCTCTTTATCTCAAGGCATTTTTCTTTTCCTGATAAGTTCTCCTTGTCGCATGTCACATCAAATTCGCTTAAAGTCCATATGTATTTTCCTTAGCTCTCCATCCTCTTGTGAGAATAGGAATAACCCAAGATGGGATGGAACCGCATTGCTATTAAAACAAAGGGCTATTGGTAAGATTAAATAAACTAATCCTAACCAACTAACAAACTTGAACTTATCTTACAAAACATTCATCGTTTGTCATATTCCAAACTAAGTCTTATCAAGGTGAGGTCCTTGCAATTATGATATATGAATACATTGTCCTATATTCAACTGTTAAGCATCCTTATTCCACATTTAGCAAGAGACATACAGAAGCTTGTGATTTCCAGAATGAAAACTCAACCACAATACTAACAATGTCTAATTGGAAGAAAAAAAATTGAGCAAATTATGACCATCAGCAAGAATCTAATGGAAATCAAAATATCTCTAGAATATCAACACCAGAAGCAAAAGAAAAGGACAAAGAGATAACACAGGATACAGGTCGTGAAGCGGGTGCCCACAATGGGAATCTAGCATATAAGCAAGGGAAATCTACACAGTATAGCCGCGTTCCAAAATAATAGCCAGCAGATATATACTTTTTGTAAATTAATGTATAATATACATATTTCATACATAATCAGAGTATAGTTTTTGTATATTTGGCTAGCGACCGTAATTATTTTTGACCGAACAGCCAAATGTGTTAAAAGCCAGGTGCACGTGTATTCACTCTTGATTAGACAACATATATGTATATGGAAAATTTCAATAAAATGTGTAAAAATATGTCTGCACATTAAGTATTGCACCAGTGCCTTCAAATTTTGGATTGTCCTAACTAAAAGCATGTATATATGTAGAAAAGATAGAAAGGTACCTGCAAACTTGAAGGCTAAATCAGAAACACAGGCCATAATCGGTTGAGAAACCTCCATACCACATTGTTTCGCTGCACTTAAACAGTTATACACCAAAACAAACAAGTTAAAGACCGAATTGAAAATTGAAAAATTCGAAATTACGTTTTGAATAAAAAAAACTACCCTCGGCTTCAGCGATGGAAATAGTGCATAATCGGAATCGATCACGGAGCAATTCGGTGGCTGCTTCTTCCTCTTCTCTGTCTAATTCGCTTGCCATTTCTCCTCCGTCGATATCCTCCATTGTAGTAGGAGAATTGTTCGAGTATGGTTGCCCGATTGCGAAGGATGCGCGGGAAATAAGAGGGCGGGTCGAAAGTCGAAACGGGTTCCTTTTATGTTATGGACTGGAAAAACTTATGGGCTTCCGTTATGTACCTTTTATTGGGCTTGCGTTGGGCAGGAAGTGCACAGATAGCCACTTTGAGGACCCCTATTTAAAGCATAGCCAAATTCGTAAATTTTTAATCAGTTTAAAATCTAATCTCGCGCGTCTAAATTCACAAAACTTCATATCATGGGTGTTCAAAATCGAACTGAAACCAAAAATCGAATTGCGAAAGTGGCTTAATGGTTTATTGGTATCGGCCTATCAGATTAACAGATGATGAACGGATTGAAATTTTATTATTAATGGCTTATCGGTTTGGTGGCGGATTATTCAATTTTCTTATCGGATAAACCATTAACCCGTTAAGAATTTTTATATTTATATATTTTTATCCATATGTGTATAAAATATCCCTTCCACTTATCCACTATTCCACTATTAGAATTTAAAAACCCTAAAATCGAAATTCCTAATTTCTAATCACTATTCCATTATTTTTTTAAGATGTCCAGAAAAAAACTACGATTACTGTTGATGTTTGAGTGAAATACTTTATTTTTTAAGGCAACCTACAAAATGCACAAGCCAAATAAAGTAATGTAGAAAATCCAATTACTGGAACCAGGTGCCTTGAGACAACTAAAAAATGACAAAATGCGCAAATAAACTGGCATTTTATTGGTATTTACTAATAACACGAATGACCAAAATAGACCTCTATAATACAGATTCAAATAGGTCGATAAATTGTCTGATAACCGCCCGATAATAGTTAAACCAATATCAATTCGCCCGATATCTTATCGGGTGGCGGGTGGCTAGCGGATTAATACATTTAAAAGCCGATAAGCCGAATTGTTATGAGTAAATAACCGCCCGATAAGCAACTCTACGTCAGATACACAGGTGGTATGGTTATTGTACAACTCATTAGTACCCTCTTTTACATTTATTTAGCATTTGGTTGAATTGGATTAAATATTTATTGGTAGATCCACTAATAGTTTCTCTTGTTTTGAATTGGATTAGGCAGAAAAATTAGACAACAGTTTGAAGTTTACCAACACTAGTTACGAGTTGGATATTTTGAAAAATCTGAATACAGCTCAAAATAGCATGGCGAAAACTAGCTACCTCATTAAATTTTTGTAGACTTAGTTATTTGAGTGAATTTGATGTTATATAAGTCATGTCCTATAGAAATAATTTGAATATTTGATTAGTGAGTAGAAAATATTTCATGCAAAATATTTATTAAGATTATTAATAAATTTAGTATTACGAATAGAATTGTAATTAGAGTAAATGTCTATCTTTTATAGAGTTTTACTTTGTGGCTAAGTCATTTTTCCCTATAAATAGAGGGGTCTTACCCCATTATAAATCATCCCAAAATTCAATAAGAATTCCCTCTCTCTCTCTGCAATATTATTTTTTTCCTTATTGTTTTATTTAACATTATCGGCACGAGACTCTACCGTAAGTCCGATGCCCTTGAAATTTCGGGCGAGAACCATATGACATGGGTGTTGGATGCTAAAATCCATTTAGATGCAACGCGTCTTATATGACAACTTAAAGTTGGTCACTCTTCAACAAGCACGATATGATTGGGCTCATAAGAGGTTCCAAAACTTTAAGTCTATTTCTAAATATAATCATGCAATGTTCAGAATTACTTCTAAATTGAAACTCAATGGAGATACTATCATTGACTATTACGCTTGAAAAAAACGTTCACAACGTTTCATGCCTCCAATATGGTATTGCAACAGCAGTACCGAGAGAAAGGTTTCAAGAAGTACTCTGAGTTGATTTCTCTTCTCCTTGTGACTGAACGAAACAACGACTTGTTCATGAGAAATCACGAAAATCGACCCATCGGGTCTACACTATTGCCTGAAGTGGATGAGGTGTGTACCCATTATGCTAAGCGTGGAAAAGGCCGTGGCCTTATTCGTGGTCGTGACCGTGGCCATGGACAAATAAGAATTTTTCCTGGTGTTAATCACCCCCTAAGAAAAATAACCACCAAAAGTGGAAAGGGAAAGAAAAGAAGCCAAAGGCAAATGGTTGAGAAACTGAATGCTATCGTTACGGTGAAAAAGGATATTGGGGAAATATTTGTCGTACACCAAGATATTTGGTTGATCTTTATACAGCATCTCTAAGGAATAAAGGCTCTGAAACTAATTTTGTCTATGACAATGAATTTGATATCACCCACTTAAATGTGGCAGACTTCTTTGAGCCCCCTGAGGAAAAATAGACCACCTGATCAGTGATGGATCCGTGGTTAAAGATGATTGAGTAGTTTGGTTATTATTTTTGCCTAGCTAGTGAATAAACAACATGCAATCATAGTTTTTTACGTGAGTAGTAGTCATTAGTATCAATTAGTATTATTTATTTTTAAAAATTGTGTTAATTCGTTTTGATTAAATACAACTCTAGAATCATGTTATTTCTCCACCACCTAATAATACTTTAGAATCATATATTACAATATGCTACTACATTATAATGTAGCTATACCGTCAGGTGTATAAGTTTTACACAATTTTGTTTGTACTTTTAACTACGCGCATGTTGTTAGTGAAAGATGTACATGAATATGATATAATAAACACAATAGAACACAGTTGTTATCCGGGTTATTCATAATTACTTTGAAGTTGACATGAGTTGTCTATTTTACGACGTTATCGGTGTCAAATACCAAGAAGCCATCAATGTTTCGGTCGTTGGAATCTATGGAATTGCAATTTAATCGATAAGTTTTCTTTAGTTGAACTTATTGTTGCCACTGGGAGAAAAATGAAAGGTAACTAGGTGTAATCCTTGTTTGGGCAACTTTTTAATCTAGTAAAATAAGTATAGAAATAAATTGGTATTAGCGAGTTTTCCTCCCAGCCTACCACATAATTGTTGTCGCTCACAACAAGTTTCTTTTGAAATTGATTTCACTTAATTTTTTTTCTTTTTTTCTTTGAAAATGCTAATATTTATTCGTATATTTCTTTTGTATGTCAAACCATGGGAAGCAAATACGGATCTCACAAAGAAAACTTGGATCAAAGTTCAATTGTAAAAGTATTTATTTAGTTGACTCGTGTACGACACATACAATATTCAAATAGAAAAAATATTTCTCTCATTTAAATATGTGTAAGGCAAATGTTACTACAATTTCTGGTAGTAGTAATTTACTTGAAGGTTATGGAAGAGCTACTATAACTCTACCTAAGGGGACAACGCTTATCATAGAGAATTCAATGTTCTCCTTCAAGTCCAAGAGGAACTTGTTGAGTTTTAAAGATATCCATCGAAATGGATATCATATTGAGATAAATGAGAATAATCTTGAATATCTCATCATCACCAAGAATGTCTCTGGCCACAAAAGGGTTATTGAGAAATTCCCATCTTTATCTCGTGGCCTGTGTTGGACAAGAATTAGCGCAATTGAGGCACATTCTACCGTAAACTAAAAGGTTATTGATTCCAATTTTTTTGTACTTTTGCATGATCGATTGAGACATCCTGGATCAATTACGATGAGACCAATTATAGAAAACTCAAATGGGCATCCATTAAAGAATTTAAATATTCTTTTAATAATAAATTTTATTGCACTTCTTGTTATCAACGCAAGTTAATTATTAGACCATCACCAAACAATGTTGGGATTGAGTCCCCTGCATTTTTTGAACGTATACAATGAGACATTTGTGGATCTATTCACCCACCTAGTGGGTCGTTTCGATATTTTATGGTCTTAATAGATGCATCTTCTAGATGCTCTCATGTGTGCCTATTGTCATCTCGCAACCTAATGTTTGCAAAATTAATGGCACAAATAATCCAATTACGGGCATAATTTCCCGATAATCCAAATAAGTCTATTAGATTTGATAATGCAACCGAGTTTTCATCCCAAACATATAATGATTATTGCTATTCAATTGGGATAAAAGTGAAACATTTTGTAGCTCATGTTCACACTCAAAGTGGCCTTGCAAAGTCTTTAATTAAACTTCTGCAATTGATAGTAAGACCGTTACTCATGAAAACAAGGTTGCCCTTTTTTGTTTGGGGTCACGCCATTTTGCATGCAACAATGTTGGTTTGTCTCAGACCGACAACTTATCATAAATATTTCCTGTTGCAATTAGTTTTGGGTCATGAACCTAATATATCTCATTTAAGAATTTTTGGATGCGCAATATATGTGCCTGTAGAACCGCCATAACGGACCAAAATGGGTCCCCAAAGAAGGTTAGGAATATATGTTGGGTTTGAATCGCCCTCCATTATTCGCTACCTCGAAACACTAACAGAGGATTTGTTCACTGCACGATTTACAAACTGTCGATTCGATGAGACACTTTTCCCAAAATTAGGGGGAGAAATTGGTGAAGCCAAACTAGAAATTTTATGGGAAAACCCATCATTATCTCATCTTGATCCACGTGCCTCTATTTGTGAAAAAAAGGTGCAGAAGTTATCCATTTGCAGAGAATAACAAATTAAATTCCAGACGCATTTACGGATCTGAAAAGGATAACAAAATCACATATCCCTGCAGAGAATGTTCCAATCCGTATTGATGTCCTTATTGGACAATCTTTTGGTGTCATAACTAATGAGTCAAGAGCACGCCTAAAGCGTGGCAAACCATTGAGTTCTATGTATCGAAATCCTAGAAAAAGGAAAACAAATAATCAAGATGACACTACGAAAGAGTCTCACGGAGAAATTCATGATTTTATAAATTATGAAATTCACGAGGAAACCACTGAGCCCGATACTCAAGAAAATAAGGAACTATCAATAAATTCAATTGATATCGAGACAAATTTGAATCGATTGGATACAGTGGTGGATTATGTCTTTGCTTATAATGTTGCATCTAGCATTATACAAAATAGTGAGGATCTTGAATCTCAATCTGTTGGAGAATGTCGACAAAGATGTGATTGGTCATAATGGCAAGAAGCAATCAAATCAGAGTTGAATTCACTTATGAAACGTGAAGTTTTTGGACCTGTAGTCCAAACACCTTTTGGTGTTAAGCTTGTTGGCTATAAATGAGTCTTTGTACGCAAGAGGAATGAGAAAAATTGAGGTATAAAGATACAAGGCACGCCTTGTTGCAGAATTTTCGCAAAGTCCTAATGTCGATTATAAAGAGTCATATTCACACGTTATGGATGCTATAACGTTCCGTTATCTCATTAATTTTGTTGTCTATGAAAAGTTTGACATGCATTTAATGGATGGATTATCGCCTACCTTTAGACAAGTGTTTTAGTGAAAGTTTTGTGCATTAATAATTAATAATAATATTTAAGTATTAAATAATTTATATAATATTTTCAAAAAAAAAATGTAGAAAATGACCCGAACACATTACTTATGATTTTTTGGGATATTATAAGGAAAATGAAAGAAAAAAAAAAAATCATCGTAGGCAGCCTAATAGACTGAAGAAGCGCGAGCCATGCCATTTGCCATGGCGCGCAGTGGACATTTGAAATGATCAGATCAGAGTCAGACCGCGTTCCTCTTCTGCATTAAATACGAAAACCAAACCCCAACGAGAAATGAAAGAGATAGGTGGAGATGTGGGTTATAGTATTTGAGTGACAGCCATGAAATATCGCACATTGGTCCCCATTTGCTCAGCAAACTTTGTTTCCCTTCATTTTCGTTAACCTCCCCTCAAAACACTAATCTCACTTCCCTATTTTCCATATTATTTTCTCCCTCTCTCTAATATTAAATTTTTTTTTATGTAAGGGGTCTGTTTTTCTATGTCGGCCTTTTCCTTTTCGTCTGGGAATCATTTATTTGGTTGATCGAGTTTTGGCCCAGAAACTAATGTTGTATTATCCGGTCTAGTTTATTAGTTGGTCGAATGAGTGGTATTGGTTTGGGTCAGATGCAGGGGGGGATGATGTTTGCCAGGCTTGACGATTCGCCCATGTTTCGTCAGCAGGTAACAAAATTCATTCTTTAAACTTTAGCATTCTGATCCTGTGAATTTTGTGAGTGAGTGTGTGTGTGTACATAAAAGCAATTCTTCATGTGCAAAGTACTGCTTATAGAAAGCCAGTTACTACCGTTGGTCAGTGACGGAGTTAGGATTTAGGAATCATTCAAGAAAATGTTTAAATGCTGTACCTAGAAGCTTCCCTTAGCATAAGGAGATTCAACAGTTTATTTATATATAAAAAAGAAAAATAATTGTTTTTACCCTATTTGCACAGTGTAATTTCCTGACCAAGGAAATCCAATTGAGCCCCCTTCCTTACCTTTAGCTCCGTCACTGCCTTTGGTAGTGATGATTTAGTGTGCACGTAGCCTCATGATGATTAGTTGATAAGAAATTGCATTAAGTTTATGCCAAATGCATTGTAATTCATGAATTTTGTGGAACAATTTCTGTTTTTTTCCGAAGATTGAGAAAAACTCTTTTGCATTTGATAGATACTTTGACTTTTTGAGGGTTAAAGTAGCATGCAGATGTTTATGCTTGTGAATATCGATAGTATAGTAATATTTTAGTTCTTAACTTATGGGCACACTTCTCTATTTCTTTTTTACAGCTTTTTGTTTCTTTTCTTTTAATTTAAAAACTAGATCATGTAGTCTTAAAAACTGAAGTGTATGTTGAGAAAGTATGTATTTATGAATTGGATTCTGTAAGGTGGCTTGTTAATGCAAAAGGGAAGCTGGTTCGCTCGTCTAATAAAACATATATATATATATATATATATATATATATATATATATATATATATATATATATATATATATATATATATATATATATATATATATATATATATATTTGAAAACCTTATCTTTGTTGAGTGCATTTGCCAACCTTGGTTTGTCTGATTTGAACTGTGAGGTTATTATGATTAAGGTGTCTTTGAAGTTTGAAGAGGGAACGAAGGAATTTTAGTGTATGGAACAGAGGTTGCAAGGGAGATCTTTCCATTAGTTGAGACTTGGAGACTTGTTTTCCTTGTTACCATCATGAAAACATGTTGTCTAAGATTTCAATGCAACATATTATTACTTATATGTGCTATAGTCTATGGTTAGATGCTAGTTGGTGTATCTAGTTCAGTGTGAATTTCTTTAGATGCATTTTGATATGACATTTGCTCACATAAAGCTTAAGCCTTTCCCATGGCATGTTTTAGTTTCATATGGATATTTTTGTAGGCTTAAAATATGCAATCATTTCTTAATTTTCTCTGACCACGAGTGTGGGTCCATAAATATTGAACTTGGTTGAACAGATCCAATCTTTGGAGGAAGATTCTGAATTGTTGAGGGATAAATGTCTAAAGTTTTATAAAGGATGTCGAAAGTACACGTAAGTCTCTTTATCTTGCTCTATCAACTTGTCTTCATTAGTTATATTGCACGGGACGCTTCATTATTAAGTGGTTCTATGTATAAAGGGATCAGCAGAGAAGAGATAACAGCGGTTGGAAGAGAGGAAGGTCTGTATGGATGACAACAAGAAACTGAATAACAAAGCTTAGCAGCAAAAAGTATTTTAACTTTGTTGCACGTAAGAAAGGGCAGAAATTTCACACATCATCTTCTAATAAACGGATTACAACTTCGTAAAATCTAACCATTCTTATCTTATCATAGGCCCAAAGTTTTTTATTATCTTGTTATACTCCCTCTGTTCCGTTTTATATGGTACTATTACTATTTGGAGAGTCGAACAGTGCTGTCTTTTATTATGATTTTAAACATTTTAAAATATTGTTTACTCTAAAAATTGTTATCTGCTGTACTTCTTATGTAGTTTCATGATGTTTATTCGCATTTACACTGAAATTTAGGTGTCTTGATCCTTGTACCTCGAACCTGGCCATTCTTCTTGGGACATAGGAAGAAAAATTTAACCGATTTTTCATGAAATATTGCCCTTGCCATAGCACATTGCGAGAATGTAAAATCAGTCATATTGTGCTCAATCAACACGTTGAACAGTTTAAGCAGAATCTTATATTAGTGCATTTATGACTTTCTGCTAACAGCACATCCTTAGTCTTTAGGTTTTAAGAGCACATACACCATGAGGGATTAAATTAAGAAAAAGAAATGGAAGGACTTTCCATGTCGTTAACGTGACCTGAATGGAAGTTCTTCCAAGTGGATTCTGCATTGTGATTAGGGTATTGATGAGAAAAATAAAGTAGACAATTATGCAGTAAAAGAAAATAGATAGTCGTGGAAGTGCAACATAGAAAGGTTTAATCCCCAAGCCGCACTTCATTATCTCACTTGATGCCCAGTATGTTAGATTTCCATCAATCTGTATGTTAATCCTCTTCTTTTAACAGTTTTGAAATGTCCACCATAATAAATTTAGTAAATTTTAAGTCCCATTCAATTTCATTATCTAGCTATATCGATGTTGCATCCTCTAATAAGTTCTTCTAGTAAAATGAGGAGAATAGTATCAGTCCTTTTACATCCAATTTTATCCTGCAAAGCATATTATGGTCCTAATCCTATGTGTATTCATTTGACAGCACTTTTCCTCTATCTTCTATATCCCTTCTTCGCTTAGTTGAAGTTCCTTTGGCAAGTGATTTTTTACTAGCTTACCTAATTGTATCTTTCAACTTTTGCGCCTTCGAACTATTTGTGCTTATGGATGGACTATCGCAGTGTCTTCCACTTAATGAGCAAAAATATTTCACCACTATGTGCGGTTCAGAAAATAGAGATAGGATCCTCTTTTCAAGGATGTCGTCAAACATCAAAGTTAGAATTTGGAAGTTGTTTTTGTAAGATTTTATTCCACAAATAATCCTAACTCTTGCACAAGTTTTGTGTTGCTTATAATATTCATTCATTCCTTTTTCCAATTTGTAGAGAAGGGCTTGGGGAAGCATATGATAGAGACATAGCTTTTGCCAGTTCTCTTGAAACCTTTGGAGGAGGGCACACTGATCCTGTTGCTGTTTCATTTGGAGGTTCCATTTTGTCTTTATCTTTCCATACAGCTTGCCATATAAATGTACTCTTGTGAAGACATTCATGGGAAGACATCATTGAACACGGACAACAAAAACATGAACATCATGAGAAAGTTAACTATATAGAGGTTGCACTTGCAAAGACATCACTACACGCACCATCTAGTGGACACTTACAACCAACAAAAACCTCATTTCTCATGGGAAGTATTTTGTTAGTACTTAGGACTACTTATCCACAAAAAGTGTAAAGGCATTTCCAAATTATATGTTATGAATTTCTGCTACCGCTAATTTTTCTTAAAAGTTGTGTTTCTATTATTAGCTAAATGTTAACAGGTGAATGCAACAGATTTGCATCTTTTGCTATCCTTATCAAGCTCAATTAACCTTGTTTGCAAACATTGTATTCATTTTCTGCAAAGCTGTACTTCTACTTAACAAAGGATCTAGTGTCAAATTCCTCAGCCAATTTATATTGATAAATTTGATTTGCATTCTTAGGCCCTGATATGGTTAAATTTGCTATCGCCCTAAGAGAGATTGGAACATACAAAGAAGTTCTTCGATCACAGGTAGCAGTTGCCTCCCTATATTATCTGTAGTTCAGCCATTATGCCATTTATCGAAGTGTTAGTGGTGATTTAGTCTTTCTTTCTGCATTATCATATTTGATTCCCAAATTTCTATGCATTGATATTTGGTTAATATGCTGCATTACTTAAAATTGTTTTAACTTTCTTATGCTAATCTGACTTTGGAAGTATATATATATATATATATATATATATATATATATATATATTTATATATTCCAGGATTTTCTTTTGACAACAAGGTCTTGGTTACTATGGTGTGTGACTTTTGAAATATCATTGTCTGGTTAGGATCTTTTGCTGACATCTTCAGTTTTTTATCGTAGGTAGAGCAAATATTAAATGATCGATTACTACATATGGCCAGCATTGATCATCAAGTCAAGGTACCACGCATAACTTTTGCTTCAAATCCTCTATCTACAGCTAGTAGGGCACTGATATTAGACAATTGAGTCCATTGCATATTTTTCCCTTTTTACTGAGATCTTTTGTCTAATGGCCTGCTTGTTTTGGATCTTTTTACCTGATTTAATCAGTATTTTAGGTGCAATCAGTTTCATATTACATTCAGTGACTGATTACCAAAAAAATCAATTTTCAGCTAATTATATTACTACTTTAGTGAAATTAACTAGATTACCCAATATATAAGAGGTTGAGTGAGAGAAAATTACAAACAGGTAAAGCTTAGCCTATAATTGATCTATCTAAACATAGACGGACACTAGATATGAGCACGTAAGCCCAATATTACATCCTCAAACATTGGCTGAACTCCCACCAGGCTTTATGGCTTCAACTAAATTCGAAAAACCAAAGACCTGGTAAAATTTCCAATTATTCCCATGCCGTGAGTCCTACCTAGGCCATAAGGCTTCCTAACTAAATATGAAAACTTTTTCTTTTTAAGCTTTTGAAATGAGTATTAAGTTTTCTGTTTTAGGATTGAGATATAAACTAAGTAAATGGGTTAATGATATTAAATTTTGTCTTAGAGTGCTGGTGGTTATTGTTGTGTCCACACTTCTCTTTCACTTTTCATAGTACCGAGCCTTTCTTACGTGCTTCTGTTATTTTCTTTCATCTATTTTTTGGTACTTTTGATTCTCTTATTATTTTTATGCTTTCTGTTGTTGGTACTGATATATGGTCTTTTTCGTCTGCTTGAGTCGAGGGTCTATCGGAAAAAGCCTCTCTACCCCTTGGGGTAGGGGTAAGCTCTGTGTACACTCTACCCTCCCCAGACCCCACTTGTGGATTTTACTGTGTTGTTGTTGTTGTTGTTATTGTTTTAATTTGTAATTTTTCACCTGTAATTTCTAAATAGGTATATCATTGCTTTTTAATAAATTGTTATTTTTTACTTTCACGACATCGTATTTCAATTGGAAAATTTCTTGAAATGACCGGGCCCTAGACAAGCAGCTAGTTTCAACAGATAAATCATTTCCATTTTTCAGAGCTATTGCATACTTTCTCTTGGTTGTTAGATTTCTTTATTTACTGAATGGTGCATAGAGACATAAAATTTGATTTTGGGGAGTGCATTCTGCAGTGGAAATGAATTATCAGTGGGTTGAGTAGAATCCATTTGACCCACCTACATTCAGTGGGTTAATTTTTTCTATGTTTCTTACTCAACCTATATATGACCAGCCAAATCTGATCTTAAGCAACCCAATTTTCCCATATCAACCATATACATCTCTTTTATCATTTCTCACCACTCTTTTGTACACATATGTACGCATATATATATACATATAAATGCATCTTTCACCTGATATTGCATGACTTTCCAATACTTTCAGGAATCGCGGAAGCGTTTTGACAAAGCTGATGTAGCTTATGATCAGGTGGATACAAATCCCTTTAGTCACATTGTATATCTGTTTTGTGATTGACTTGCACATTTTTGTGATAATAACTCATTAAATTTGACATGTACGCTTTTGAATGGAGTGACTTCTAATTGATCTACTCCCTCGGGGTAGGGGTAAGGTCTGCGTACACACTACACCTCCCTAGACCTCGCTTGTGAGATTTTACTGGGTTGTTTTATTGTTGTTGAGTGACTTCCAATTGAAAGTGAATGTAATTGTTGCCTAGTTTGATAAATGCCTTCCCCTTTGAAATGACTGACTTAACTAGCACTCCTGAATACCATTAATGAAAGAATAGGCGATGCAGAGTGATCGAGTTCGTGCTGTTTATTTGAAAATATTTCCTATTTTACGTTGACATTTTGTCTCCATTGTCAAACATTGGCTGATTTGGATCTAGTAAAATTTTATCCTTTCATAATGGAGATTTTCGGATTATGGATCTTTGGATATTTCCTTTCTGCAATGGCAGATGTTCAAGATCCTAATATCCTTAGTACAGAATCCAGCACAGAAGATGGCCTTTCTACTTCATGCTTCCATGTCTAAACATATGGAAATATCTTGACATTTGTTTGGGTTATAGCCTACTGAAGATACCCTATACTGCTTTTGTTCAGGTCCGCGAGAAGTTCCTATCATTGAGGAAAAGTACCAGGATGGATATAGCTGCAGCCATTGAGGAGGTACCACATATTGGTTCTTAAAATTGAAGATCAGTTTCCCTCTTTGTGTAATTGATTGATCAGGTAGTTTATGGGTAACCATTCTCTTTTAAATTCTAATTTGGTGGATTTCTGTTCCAGGAACTTTCCTATGCAAGGTCAGCTTTTGAGCATACCCGCTTTAATCTGGTAAACTAAGTTGATTTGCAATTATTCAATTCCAACCCTCCTCCCAAACACACCTATAGACATATTTATGTATGCATATTCTTTGGGACAGTAACTAAATAATGATTCAGTTGACAAATAACAACCATCTAATATTTGGAATGCGTCAAAAAAAGATCAGGTTGGAGCTCTTTCTTCTGTTGAGGCCAAAAAGAAGTACGAATTCTTGGAAGCTGTTAGCTTGACAATGGATGCTCATCTTCAATATTTCAAACAGGTCATTTTCTTTTTTCTTTTGAGTGTCAAACAGGTCTTGAATGATGAAATGTAAGAGTTATTCACGTTTTGGAGTGTGTCATGGCTGAAGCTAAGATACTATGTCATGTACAGGGGTATGAACTGTTGCATCAGATGGAGCCTTATATCAATCAGGTCATTATTCTTGTTCTAATGCTAGTTGTGAAATAATATCTGTACTCTCCTCTTTCCATGAGGGATTCTACCCTTTTAAATTGGAAGGGATGATAATGGTCCATTTTCGAAACTAAATTGTTGTGTTCAGTTTTATGAGATCATGAGTGACATCTCTTACTCTCCCTCAAATTATTTAGTTATTGGTTCTCCAATAATATATTAAAAGATTCTCACTGTGAGCTTGGAATTCCATAAATAATCAGGTATAGCAACCTAGGAATACATATCGAACATGCATATTGATTTTCATATTAGACCACCCAAATTTTTTTTACAAATTTAGAACTGTACCCCAGCTGTTTTTTTCATTATATCATGATGAAGCGAGTATCCTGTTCTTTTTTTCTGTCTTCCTCTGTAGACAGCATAAGACGAGGAACTCATTGTTTTTAGACCTATACTCTAGTAGAACTTAAATAGCAGTACGTGCCAAAAAAGCATTCACCATCCATAACAAGGCTGGGGATTGGCTGAAACTATTGAAAATAATTCATTGATTCTTTAAATACTCAACAGGGTCAACACCGTACACCTTTAGTTGCATGTGCTGATCTTTGTCAAATTGATTTTGCAACCACTATGTTTTAAGTGTTGGAGAGATTGTAGATAGCTGACAGCAGTGTGGTTGAGACGAGAATTGGGAAAGCATCTTTTTGTCCTCCTGTTAAAAAAATGGCTAAGATCTATATTTCAACATACTGGTGTGTTTAGCTATTCAGCCTCACTCTAGTTTACAAGCTGTATTTTCAATGGTTTTGGGCAGACGATTTTTGTTGTGCCAATGCTCATTAGTCCATGGTTTTTCGAACGTTGCAGTCTAATTTTTGGTGCCTCTCCATTAGTCAGTGATATTTGGGTTGTGTTTGGACAATTGAGTATTAGCCAATTCAATAGATTTAGGATGTTGAAGGGGGTAAACTGAAAATGGTAAGTTGGGGTACTTTCTCAGTTATCAGCGTCATGGGGATGGCTATATACTCCATTGTCTATCCCAAGATTGCTTGATAGGCACTGGAGCAGTTTTGACTTCTTAATTATCAAGAGCTAACACGATTGTTAAAATTTTCAGTTTCTCTTTCTGTTTCTATGGTAAGTTCTTTCTTGACTGACATGAACTGAATGTTCTGCTGGTGAATCCTTCTTTTTCCTTCTTTTTGTGCATTTGTTTCCACAGTAGATTTGTTAGTATACAACATTGAGGAAATTTACCTCAATAACATACTGAAGTCATGTTTATGGCACCTTTCAGTTACTTCTCTCCCTTTCTTAATGGGTTACAAGGTCTGTGGTTATCCTAGGTCTTGGCATATGCACAAAGGTCTAGAGAAAGTTCCACACATGAGCAGGCAGTTCTCAATGAAAAAATGCAAGAGTATAGGAGAGAAGTCGATCAAGAAAGCAGGCGGTCATTCAATGGTCCTCACAGTTCTTCAAATGCTGATATCATACAACATTCTTCCAGAAATTCTCAAAAATTGATAGAGGCAGTAATGCAGTCTGCTTCAGAAGGAAAGGTACACGCTTTGAGGCTGCTTTTCTACAGGCAAATAACATTCTCTGATTTTTTTTTTTTTTTTAGATTCTTATTATTTCTTCCAAAAGCTCTTCTGATTACCATTTCTATGGCTAAGATTTCAATAGTTTAGGTACAAACTATAAAACAAGGGTATCTCTCAAAGCGTTCCTCTAATTTAAGAGGTGACTGGAAGAGAAGATTCTTTGTTCTGGATAGCCGGGGAATTCTGTACTATTATCGAACACAAAAAAGCAGGTCCTCTGTAAGTTATCAGATAGATTGGTTCTTTAGCACGTTCTTTGGCCACTATTTATGCTTGCTCAAATGCGGATGGTGCAGTTTCAGGGATCTTCCAATCCACTCTATTCACATAGAAGTTTCTCCACAGAACCGGGAGTAGCACACCGGAGTAGTTGGCTTTCTTCTCATTATCATGGAGGTGTACATGATGAAAAACCTGTTGCACGTCGCACGGTGAACCTACTGACGTCAACAATAAAAGCGGATACAGAGTAATCAGATCTGAGATTTTGCTTCAGAATAATTTCACCTACAAAGAGTTATACTTTGCAGGTGAACTAAGCAAGAGCTGTGCTGAGAGAACTCGTTTTCAACACAATATGTCGTTACCAGTTCTTAGTAAAGTTGTCTTTTGGACATTCAGGCAGAGAGTGCAGCAGAACAAATGGACTGGATAGAAAAAATAACAGGAGTTATTACCTCGCTGTTGAGTTCTCAGACACCTGAAAGGGTAAAATATTAAATACTAACACTGATATTGTTACTCCAGTTCCAGTTTTTGTCGTTTCCTAATGATACTGGTTCACATTGTAGCATTTCTCTGTGAGTCCCACTATGAAAAGTAGGTCTATCGGAAGTCCAACCAGTCATGGTCAAAGGACAATTGAGGAGTGCACATCGGGGAGGGATTTCATTGCTAGGAGTTCCATACGCCAATCTAAAAGTGCATCACACCTCCCCAGCATGAAAACAGAGAAACCAGTTGAAGCACTGAAGAGGATACCTGGGAATGATAAATGTGCTGATTGTGGTGCTCCAGAACCAGAGTGGGCTTCTTTAAATCTTGGTATTCTTATATGCATTGAATGTTCTGGCATTCACCGTAACCTTGGTGTACATATATCAAAGGCAAGTCAAATATGCTGCCTTTTTGCACCCAAGCTTCTTTACTTTTGTGATAATCGGACTTTTAGTTTTTGTCCACTTTGTCTTTAGTTAGGGGCAAGACACCTTCCTAAATCTCTCCCCAGTAGAAGGACCTGCCATCATGTTATACCACACATGCTTTCTGATAGTCATTACCAGATTATGTGTCTATGTAGTGTTTCTCTATATTATATGTGGGCAATATAGCCAAGCTGGAATCCAATGTTTATTCTAGAAGTATCTAGACTACTCAATTCATGATAAGAGAATGGATTCTTTAGTGGAATACGTAGTGTAGTTCGTTAACCTGGTGACTAATTAGAACCACTTGCATGTCTGTCTAAAACATGACACAACATCAATCTATCCACTAAGCCTCAAAGCAAGACAAGTTGGGGCTATATGAATCCTTTATATCTACTCCGCACCATTCTGAGCCCATCTCATTCTAATAGTGGTAAATAATTTATTTAAGTAGTTAAAGTAGGGTTCTCTGAAACTACAGGTTATCTGATATTGTGATAAAAAATATATGAATACAGTTTCAAATAACGAGCTTCTTGCATTTTTATGTGATTGGTAGTCATAGTTTCAATGATTCTCTCTCTACTGGTTCAGCTGCTAAGTAAATGGAGATTAGTTCAAAAATAAGGATGCGTGAAACAGAATTTCTGCAGATATCACAGATCAAGGTAAAAGGATATAGCTCATCTACTACTGCTCAACTTCTTGATGCCACATAGGAACTCTTATTGTTCCTGAAATTTTTGAAGTACCTAGATATGTTAAAGGATAGGTGAGAGTGGGACATGATGGTTAAGATACTTTAGTTTATATTCAATCTCATTATGTTTAAACTTATGGAAGGGGTTGTCCACTTGATCATTCCCAGGTAGGTCATTGTTCTACTATTTCCTAGTTTAAAATATTTGAGCTTTTCTATATATTGGTTCTCTCTATGCTCCAAAATCTTATACTTCTCCATGGAATCATGTTTAGACCAGTTGTTTTTAGTATAAACACAAGACCAGATTTACATGGCCTGTAATGTGATATAAATGATGATCATTGAAAAAATTGAGACAAGTGAAAGTAGAAGAAAAGAAAAAGCTTAGTTATATATTCTGTCAAGTATCCAAAGGAAAATACCCTAAAATGACTTGGATGAAAAAAATGTTTTCTCAGTTAAATTCAAATCCATTGTCCATTTCCCTTTTATAGTTTGGATGGAAAATACTTGAACTCCTTTATTATGCACTGGACTTGCTTAGAACATCGCATTTAATAGAGCTTCTCAGACGATTATGCAAAATTTGAAGTATTCCTTACAGCTCAACTGCAACTTTGAAATTAGGTAAGATCCTTGACACTTGATGTTAAAGTGTGGGAGCCTTCAGTCATAACCCTATTCCAGGCACTTGGTAATGTGTTCGTGAATTCTGTTTGGGAGAGTTTGTTGCATCCAAGAAGAACCTTTCAGGCAGATGAAATACCAATGCGGTAACTTTGAAAATTCAGCATGATTTAAATTATTGTTATTGTTCTTCTTTATTGAAAAGTGTCAACTGGTTGCTCTAGGTTTTTGGAGTCCCAAAAACACAAACAGTTCTTTTGCAAACCCAGTGACGATGATCATATTTCAGTGAAGGAGAAATTCATCCATGCAAAGGTACCACTACATTGTCAACATGTTCTCCTAGCCGTTTCTCTGTCCTCGAGCGATAGCTTCACATAGTATTTTGTTTTCCTCTAAAGTCTATATTTTTACCTTATCCCTCTAATTCAATCATTTGGTTAGCCCTTAATGTCACCAGATTGGTGGATATTTCACACTATGCGCGTCTTGTTGACTCACTAATTATGTAGGCATATTATCATAGATAATATCTCCCACTTATACGTCATACCATAACTCATGAGCCTTCTGCTGTACCGCTGCCCCACCTGATTAGTGGACTGGCACTGCACATTATGCCCATGTGAAGTGACCTAGTATTAGCTTAGGTCTAATCTGGGACTTAGTAGTCTCCTACCTAAAGTTCAGAGCATAGCGGGTGTAGGCCTCCTACAGTATGGCTGCTACAAACAGCAGCATCATTGGTCCAAGGTCTGGTTTGGCTGCTCCAGGTGTGATAACTGAAGAATTTTCCCTGTCTCATGATGCTGTTGAGCAGGGAGTATTCTGTCTGGCCTACTAACTTATACCCTCTAGTAAAGTGCTACAACCTTTTTAAGCGATTAATGGCCTCGCATAATCTTATGGTTTCACGCAATGCAATTTGCATAATTTCTAGTGCCATGAATGAACAAATATATGATAATGGTATGCTGGTTCTGTATGTATGTGTTTTTGAGAAAACCTCTTTTTAAACATAGCTTCTGTATGGCATATTTGGCAAGGTCGTTGATCTTCACTTGCTAAGTCTTCTTATGGTTGCAGTATGCAGAAAAACGTTTTGTTCACAAAGTGGCAGACAGTAAGCACTTGCTTTCTGTGGCACAACAGTTGTGGGAAGGTGTCCGTAAAAATGACAAGAAAACTGTATACCGACTAATTGTTGTCTATCAAGCAGATGTTAATTCAGTCTACACGCAAGCATCAGTTGGTACGTCTTTCTCTAGTGATATATTGAGATTGCATTGACATACAAACCCTGATTATAATTCAATTTCTTAGGCGGTGATTGTTCAAGCTCTTTGAACCCACAAAGTGGAAGTGAACACCATTCCTCTGATGAATTTCTTGATGGCTGTTCCCTGCTTCACCTAGCCTGCCAAACTGCTGATATTGGCATGGTAGAGCTGCTTCTACAGCATGGTGCTAACATCAATGCTTGCGATTCACGCGGTCAGATCCCACTACATCATAGTTTCTTAAGAGGAAGAACTGAAATTGCCAAACTATTACTTTCAAGGTATTTCTTTGGTTCTACGACCAGTGCTAATACTTTCTTTCTCTTAATTATATATTCAGTTTGATAATAAAATTCTTGCTGTGAGGCTGATGTCAAGACATCTGCATTTGCATAAAAGTTTCTAAGGAGATTCACAATATAGGTTAATGCATCCTATACATCCACCTAGGTAAAGACATTGGGGAAGTCCACAGCTATTTCGTTTGTACTCAGAGAATGTGATTCCAAGCACTAGGATGGGGTCTTTTTACTGGTAAATCCAGCTATCTTATTGGTCGTAGTAATTATTATCCCAAGTTTGGTTCAGGAAGTTTATTTAGTGGGAACTGTTTACAAAGTCACAATTTTAACTTTCAGCTGATGCAATCATGTGAAGTGTTCTCATGCTGAACGTGTGCCTCTTTTACCATTCGGGTACATTGTGCTCAGTTTGGGGATAAATATGGATAAAGTAGTAGGCTAAACCTCTAAGAGGTTGGTTTGACCTTCACATACCAAATACCAGAATCTTTGTGCACTTGACCTTCACATACCAAATACCAGAATCTTTGTGCACTTACTCAGCTGGGGAAATATCAAAATTCCCAAAATCACCTCCTCCTGGCTCGAGTCTCTGCATGAGAGATCACCTTTTAGATACTAAAATAGGTCTTATTAACAACCCCTTCCCGCCAACAACCCTAAAAATTGATGAAAATAAAATAATTGGTATAAAACAATAAAAGAAGAATGAAGAGTATTGCAGAGAAAAGTAGGGAGAGAGAATTCTTATTTAACTTTTGGGATGAATTACAATGGAATAGAACCCTCTATTTATAGGGGAAAGTGACTTGGCCACCAAGTAACAAACCCTAAAATCTCTCTAAAATATAGACATTCACCATAAATAAAATACTATTTATAACACTCCCCTTGAATGTCTATTCAACAGATAATATGTCTCGTTAAAACCTTAACTAAAATAAAACCCAGTGGGAAAATATTTTAGTGAAGGAAAAAGTACACATATCTAACAACGCGCATTTTGGTTGTCTCATTAAAAACCTTGCAAGGAAAACCAAGTGGGACAAAACCTTGTTAGGGAAAAAGAGTACAACGCGTATTAAATCCCCCTGATGAGAGCATCAATTCACATCTTTGAGCCTTCACATCCCAGTCTTGTGCACTAGCTTCTTGAAGGTTGACGTCGGCAGAGATTTGGTGAATAAATCAGCTATATTAACTCCAATGAATATGTTGCATCTTGAAAATCCTCGCTATCACATTATCATGCTTATAGTTATAGCAAGATACAAATATGCACAAATTGCACTTAGGATGTAGTACTTCATGACGAAGAATTCTATATGCTTAAGCGTACCACAGACTTTGTCCTTCTAGGACTTATTCTAATATGAACACTTGCAGTAAGAATATAGTTATTTTCTTTAATGCGTCTAGCATGCTTTGCAATATATTGCACATGAATTATCATTTATGAACTTCAAGTTCATATTATCTTATTCGAGGATCTGGATGTACAAATGATAATTCATTCCACGTAACTTTTTCTCAACTTTTATCATGTCTCACCCTCATGTTAGAAAAACTAACTTACTTTCTCAACTTTGAGAACCCATATTTGTGCATTATGGTGCTAATCAAAATATACACTGCACATCAATAATAATAAGATGAAATTATTTGGTTCCTGACCCTGAACCACTTGTGAGGGGAGAGTGTAATATACTTTCGTGTATAACGTATATTAAATTGATATAGATAACATTGTTCTCATAAGCAATAGTTTAACTATTAAGTGGAGGCACTCGATAAATCATTTTGCTAAACCAACTGTGATGTAAACCAACTTATCAAGATGAACTATCTTGAATAAAAAATCTGGAATATGCTCTAAATTAAATTATTGAACAAGTTACCTCGCAAACACCAATTGCGGGTTAGTAATAATCGCATATGTAACCATCTCATAGATGCATCTTATGTGGTATACATGGTAGGTGAATGTGCCCATATTCACCTTTGATATTTCCAGCATTCATGTGATTCAGTCCCAATTTTAGTTGGTCTATTAATTAATAAGAATAAGCAATATAAGAGAATTCGTAAAGAACTTTCTAGTTCTTTAATATTTACCCATGTGAATTCTCTTTTATTTTTGCACATCATACTTAAATTGACATGGCTAAATCAATTATGCCAACTGGAAAAATTATCAATATTGATAAACTTCAGGTTTACACAATGCCGTGTGCAATTATCAATAAACTCCAAGTTTATTATGATATGGGTTTTTATATCAATAAACTTTCACTTTATTGTGAAATTCTTTTATTTATGTAGTACAAACTGGAGAATAAAGCGGGGTGCTTTTCACATACATACTACACTGCTACAAGTTGTAGTAACAGAAGATATTAAATCTTTCTTTTATTTATAGTCTCAATATAATCAATCGCTTTCGCGTATACCTTGGAAACTGAATAAATTTCTTTAAGACTTACTGCAACACAACATATTGACATGATAATCAATTGTATTCCTCCAAAATAGTATAATTGGCTCTTCCAGAGCTTTCAATTAATTTTGTACTACCACATATTCATCAACATCCATGTGGTGAATATCTCTTTCAAGGAGAAAGTTATACCATTATGGTCATGGTCAAAATAATCATAGGCAAAATATGTTGCTTCTATTACTTTTGCCCTTTAATAACTTACATTGCCACAATATTTTGGCATAATCACAATAGGTACGTGATCGATGACCATTCATGCCATAATAATGAAATTATTTTTTTATTTCATCCCAAATCTCTTTCTAGAGGTTAGTGTAGTATATCTACTACCACTAGCGCGTTCATATTCTTCGAGAATGAATATGTATTTATAAATCACATGTTGTCACATTCACATCATGAATGGACCATAATCATTAATATGTGTTTTACAAAATCTCATGTCAAATTGATGACAAACATTACTTTCAAGGATGTAAAAGATTATTTTGAGAATCCTTATTGTTCTCATTACCCCAATGATGACGATTATAGTTTCGTCTATTACCACGTCCATATCCATTGATACCTTTACGGTAATAATTTTGTCATTCTTTCAGACTTATCAAATACTGCTTCCACATTCTCTTAGGGGGAATGAGAATGAAGCAAATTCAATAGGACGGATTTCCACTTCTTGTGCTCACAATCATACATGAATTTGATTATGGCAAGACAGAGAAATTTTATCATTTAGGGTGGTTATAATTTCTCACAAACTCTATTAGAGTTATAATCAAAATTTATTGTCTTTGCTTGTATTTAAAATCAAATTATAGAATTTCAAGAATTTAAAAGAGAAAAATAAAGTAAAATACTTACCTTAAATCCAGAATTTAATCATGAAGAAAGTTCATGGAACAATTGACAACCATTATGCTCAATCCCAAAGCTTCTATTCAATTAGTTAGAGTCTCGTGCTGATAACGTGTTATAAAACAATAAAAGAAGAAGAAGAGTATTATAGAGAAAAGTAGGGAGAGAGAATTCTTATTGAATTTTGGAATGAATTAAAATGGAATAGAACCTTCTATTTATGGGGGAAAAGTGACTTGGCCACCAAGTAACAAACCCTAAAATCTCTCTAAAATATAGATATTCACCATAAATAAAATACTATTTATAACAATAATATATAAAATGTTGATCTTTTATGACACAGATTTAGGCAATCAGATCTCGAGTAACACGTGCATGATATCTCCTATCACTAAGTGAAAGACATCCTCCCCTTTTCCAAGTACAGACATGTTCATGGATTAGACTTCCGACATACAGTTGTGAGAACACATGCACAGAAGCCATATTCGCAAATTGCTGCTAAATCATAGAGTAGCAGAAGATAATTAAAAAACTATAGAAATTGAAGCCAAGTTATATGTGTCATTGTAGGAACACAAGCATGTTAAAAGGAGTCCGATAAAGGAGTAAGATTGGGTAGCTTCTGCACTTTCTATTGCTTGTAGGACGGGGAACTAGTTAGAAGACATCAGATCGCTTTATTAATGCATGATCATTAAACTCCAGCTGAATTTCAGGGAAAGAAATTGAGTTCATGCTTTTCAGAGCCAGAGGAGGTTATGACTTTCTATCAAGCAGTTTGATGCTAACATTCATAAATCACAAAGGAATTAGTTATTGAATGTCTTCCTTCGGTCAATCACTGAACCACAATGATTCCAGCCTCACGTGGGTACAAATGCTGAAGTCTCTGACCATCTCATCTTAAGTTGTTGGAGAGACACTCCCCCTCGTCCTCTTTTAACACCTTCAATCATTTTGGCATCATCTTGCATGCTGCTGCATTTGGAGGTCCACGTAGAATATGACCAGACAATTTTAGGCTACCTTTTTTCAGTTTTTCATCTATAGCTACTTGTACCTTCTGTTAGATTGACCATTTCTAATCTTGTATAAACTCATATGACCACGCATCCACATTAACATCTGCACAACATTGATGGTCACATAAATGTTTTGTAGAACTTGCCTTTTATAGCGTAAAACAGAAGAATTATTTATTGAAGTTGATGTTTTGTAATATCTCATTTTACAAAGGACAACTTCTGAGGTTCGGGTTCAGTATACAAGTAAAGGAGCTTAAACCAATTCTCCAGGATTTATAGGGTGCGTATATAATGGTTATACTAGGCACTAATTTTCATTCTGAGCTAGAAGATAACAAATTCTGGTCTCAAATTTCAAAACTGCTTCCATCTGATTAAGGATTAGAACATGGAAGAATGGTAGTTGATTACTGTTTTACTTCATCGGGTAGTAGAGCCAGTTTAATAGACTAGTTCTATTCCTTGACTTTGCTGGAGGATTATGTTCTTTGTATAGATAAATGACATAAACGTTCTACTGCTTAGTTAGTACCCCATTACACTTTCTGTGATAGTGGCCTCAGATTTGAAGGAGAACTGATGATTTTGAACTTATAATGGAGTTAGTTCTGATATTTAAATCATTAAAGTAATGTTGACAATTAGCTAATGCCTCTGAAATTGATAACTGACAGTTTGAGTCTTTTCTGTAATGATGCTGAAATCGAGAACTTACAGATGTAATCAGTTGTATAAATTTCTGCAATGTTGTTTGACCAATATAATATTCTTTCGAACAGGGGGGCTGACCCACAAGCTGTTGACAAGGAAGATAAGACCCCTTTCCACCTTGTTGAAGAATCAGCCCTCGATGATGTGGAGATTCTCGCCCTCCTGAAAGTCGCAATAGGATAGCACCAGCACAAAGATCACACTGAGGTATACCACTTAGAATTGCATCCCGCTTAGGGTGTTTTATCTTCAGAAAAATGAAGTTGGAGTTATTTTGAAGTGCTGGAGCCTTCTGTATCCTTGGCTTCATTCTACCAGAATGAGCAGGCTTTGTGAAAAGAAAGATCCAGAGAACTGGTGCTTTTCTCCGCTGAACTCAAAGTTGAGGTTAGAAATTATACATCAAGTGCCACATTGCTAAGCTACGAGAGACACTCAGCTTGTGCTCCTACAAAATGCAATATTTTCAGCTGTAGTAAAAGAGTTTGAGGCCATGCATTAAGCTGCTTCATTATTCCTCATTATTAATGTTTTCCCCTGTGATTTCTTTTGTTATCCAAGTTCTGTAGATCTTGAATCTTGAAAAGTAGGCAGTGAAGCAGTTCATGTATTTTGAATTGATTGTGATGATTTAAAGAGAATAAACTATCATATTTAAGTAGGTGGAATTAAAGAGAATAAGCTATCATATTTAAGTAGGTGGAATTAAAGAGAATAAGCTATCATATTTAAGTGGGTGAAATTTTGTATAGCGTCTTGGTGAAATTTAGTTGGGGAACATGGCAGTGAGGATTCATTTAGCTGACCCCAACTTGTTTGGTACTAAGACATAATTGTTTACCTGTTAGCGTAGGCCGTAGCGGCATAGTGATGGAACTGTGGCTAAATTCCGATTACTTTCGAAATTGTGGCTATTAAATCTAGTTGTTTTTTAATTTCTCCCCAAATATTGATAAGTTTGCTATCGGGTTATGTGTATTCTACATTTACTCAAAAGTTACAGCATATATATGTTGATTGGGAAGTGCAAGCTACCAAGTTGTGCTTCTTACTAAAATGCACTCTGACTAGGGGTGTTGTCGGTCAGCACGGTAAGGTATTTAGATATTTCGATTCAGTATTTTTGGTATTCGATTTCCTAAAATGCTATGCCAATACCGTACTTAATTAAATTCCGTATAGTTTGACTTTTCTCCTTTTATGTTTCGGTTTATTCGGTACGGTAACTTCGGTTTGTTCGGCTTCAATATTAACTAGTGTATAGAGTCATAGACGATAATATTTTTATTAAAGTGTTCACAAATGTAAAAATAAAAATGTTCTAAGCTCACATGAGTGGTGATAAAATCTTTGTCCCAAGCCCTAGTATCAACCCATCGAGATAAAAAAGGTATACAAAGGAATAAATTTAATTATTGAAAATATCTACTTGAGTAGAGCTAATTAGTGAACTTAGAGAATACACCAAGGACTAATCCAATATATGCAGTTCAATACACGAGAAGAAACACCCTAAAATCATAAAGAGTATTACGTTAAGCTCCTTGGCATCCTAGAGAATAAGAGTCAAAATGTGCAATCTACATTGTTCCTCCATTTTCCCTAAAGTACATAGGCATTACTACTAGCCTCAAAAAAAAAAAAAATATGTAACTTCGTGTATTATAATTAATAATATGTGTATTGTGTAACTTATTATATATTTTAATATGGTATCGGTATTTCGGTATTATTTTTTTAAATACCAAAATTTTTAAAAAATTTAAACCAAATACCAAAATATTAAATACTAAATACCAAAAATTTCGATTTCGGCGCGGTAATTCGGTATTTAGCAAATTATGCACGGGCTTACTCTGACATAGGTAAGATTTAGGCACACTAATTCTTGTTTCCTAGTACATATAGAGAAAATGGTATGGTATGACAACACATGAGGAGAATTGGCAATCTTTTGGCTTTATATTAGGAGAAAATGACTCTCTATAGCCCCTTAAATTTTAATAGCCCATGTTTTTCCTCATTGACACGAAATGTCCCTCCGGCCCAAACATATTATATTTAATAGCTCGAAATGCCTATTTTGTATATTGTTTGTATAATGACAGTCTATTTTATATATTTTTTGTATAGTGACGGTCTATTTTGTATATTTTTTGCATAGTGACAGTCTATTTTTTATAAATTGTATAGTGACAGTCTATTTAAAATATTTTTTGTATAGTGAAAGTCTATTTTGTATATATTTGTATGGTAACAGTCTATTAAGTATATTATTTGTATAATGATAGTCTATTTTGTATATGTTTTGTATAGTGACAGTCTATCGTATATAAATTATACAGTGACAGTCATATTGTATATATTTTGTACACCGAGCACTTTTATCTATCCAATGGGTACAGACTATATTATGATGTATAAAAGTGTATATATTATTCTTTTACCTTAATCTTATCTATCCAACGTGTGTAGACTATTTTGTATAGAAATTTGTAATTAAGAAGCTTCTGACATTTCTATTAAAACAAAAATAAAAAAACAGTAATGAACAAAAACAATAGATCCACCTCACAAAAAGATTAAAGTAATTCAATTGAAAAAGAAAAAAAGCCGAGAGAAGTAAAATGTACAAAGACTACCGTGTATATGTGGACAAAGATCAATCTTGTTTGTTTTGTTACTTATGTTTTTGCTACTTGTCTTCATCTTCGTTCGTTGATTATCTGCCTTTTACCTTAACCTCCTTTTCTTTTTGTATGCCAAATACGAAATCGACATCTTCAATCTAGACGCAAGTAAAACTTATGTAGCAAGAAGAATAACATAGTATCGGCTGATGATGATACAAAATATAAGAATTAGAGTTAATCACTGACTGACTGGAGCCGCTAGTAAATGTCCCTTGTGTTATTCGTGGTTTGAACAACACAAAGGAAGGAAGAATCCGCAAGAATAAGTTTCTATCGAGCCTCATCCAACTCAGGCTTCTCTTTCTCTAGGAATCCTAACTTAGTAATATTGACTATACTGACGATGTTTATAACTTTTGGCGACAAAGATTTGATGCATCGTCATGATCCATGGAAGCTGTGGTGGCTCCAGCATCAACACGCTCCTCTTCCTTAGGCTGCTCCTCTGGTGCTTCGGCTAGCTTTGATGTTGAATCAGCTTGAGGCTTATGACTAGTTTCAGCAAGAGGCTGTTCTGGTTCTTCAGCTGGCTTCAACGTTGAATCAGCAGGAGGCTTAAGCGTTGTATCAACACGAGACTTCTCTGATGCTTAGGTTTTTCAGTTGCTAGCCCTTATTATTGCTTTTAGGCTATGACTTGTATCGGATCATTTTGTGGCTACCAGGTGATATATGTTTGGCTCGAGTGGCTAAAAATGAATGAATAATTAACCAAAATAGTCGCCCACTTAATCTCTTAAACTAAAAATAGCAATGTATAATAAATATATAGTTATGTGTATTTAATGTATTATTATGTATACCGGCTAAAGAGTAAACAACATGCTATTTGTGTAACAATCCCTAAATGAATTTTGCTCTATTAGGTTTGGCAATAGTAGCCCATAAAAATGGGCTTTTTATGCCGTTTATTAAGTTAGGTTGTCATATAATGCCAAATTCGTAAAAATGGCGTGGGGTAGCCACTATTTAAGGTGTTATTTATTTTTTATCCAGCAATTCTAATAATTGAGCAAAAATAACCATCGTTCTATTAAAATTAATATGAAAAGATATTTTTACCCTTTCTTACATTCCTTTTCTTCCCAAACCCTACTTCTCTATTTTTTACTTTCTCTTCTATAAGGTCAACAAATTGTAATTTCTTTTGCGTCAGACAACTGCACCTTCTTTCCTATCCTAATTTTCTTTCTTCCTGAAGTTCTTCATTATTTATCTTTCCTAATTTGTTTTTGGCCACTTCTGACCCACTTATATGCTTTGAAGTTGTGTCCTCGGATGTTGGATGGGGATCCCTACTATCAGTGGCGAAGCGAGAAATTTATCCAATGGTGTTCAAACTTAAAAGAAGTGAAAAAAATTCTCCGACAAAGGGTGTTCAATATATGTCATATACCTCTAAAATCTAATATTTTACCTATATACACAATGTAATTCTTCGACGAAGGGTGGTCAATTGACCACCCTTGTGATAATGTAGCTTCGCCCATGCGTGCCATGTTCATTGCAACAACAATTGATAGTAATATTAATAGTAATATTATTAATAGTAAATTTCAATGGTTGTTTTGATTAGAGATAATTTTAAAGGTCAAGAATTCATATGTAGTCTTGAACTTAGAGTTATTAGTTCAAAAAATAAGGACATGTAGTCCTCAACTTAGAGTTACAAGTTCAAAAGTTAAAGACATGTAGTCCTGAACTTGGAGTTACAAGCTCAAAAACTAAGGACATGTAGTCCTTAACTTAGACTTACAAGATCATAAATTAAGGACAACTATCCTTGAACTTACAGTAACAAGCTCATAAGATAAGACTCTTGGTTCTAAACTTAGAGTTGGAAGCTCATAAGTTAAGGACACTACCTTAACTTAGAGTTACAAGCATAGAAATTAAGGACATGTAATCCTGAACTTAGAGTTACAAGCACATAAATTAAGGACAAGTTGTCCTGAACTTGAGTTCCAAGTTCAAAAGTAAGGACATGTAGTCCTTAACTTAGAGTTACAAGTTCAAAAGTTAAGGACAACTAGTCCTGGACTTACAGTAACAAACTCATAAGTTAAGGACACTTGGTCCTGAACTTTATAAGCAGAAGCGTATTTTCGTTCGGGCGAATAAAAATTTATTAAAGCAGTGACTAAAGACTAAAGACATTTTAAACAATGACTTAAACATAAATACATGTCTTATTAATGACTAACCGTGCACTTCTCCCGCCAAATTCGCAGCACGTATACCAGAATACATATGGGCTGGATCAAGTTGACTGGGTGGAACAATATGAGCTTTCCTACTAAGGGAAGCCCGATAATTTAACCCTGGCTGAGAAAGCCTGCAGCAGAGACATTGACACTTGCTCCTTAATTTCTTACTATTTCTAAAGAAATTAAATGTTGGATCCATAAATAGAAGGAGCGCAAATTATGCTCTTCTTAATTCTTATGACCTATCACTATTGACATTTTGGGAAGGAAGTTTTCATATTGTCTCTGGTCCACTATGTTCTGTTTTTGAGACATGAGGGAATTAAATGGGAGAGGCATTTGTTTAGGGGGGGGGGGGGGGGTTCATACTTTTTTTTGGATCGGTTATTCCTTAAAAAGGAATGTAATTAAGTAAGTCGGTTCTTAAAACGTTGGAACCAAATTAATTAAGTCGGTTTTTAGCGATTCGAATTTTTATCGGTTTTTCGATTTTCTTAGTTATTTATCAGTTTTTTTCTTAAATATGAGACACACACTACTAAACACATATTCCGGCGACTACATTTTCAACGTAACACTATCAAACTAATTTGCTCTTTGAGAAATCTATCATTTGCCATGATATATTGATCATAATTGAATCAAATAGTGATGAATAATTTAAGTACTCAATTAAAAATTGATTATTTTTAACATGAAATAATTCTTGTACTTAGCAAAAGCAAACTACCAATCAAACTAGAATGTAAAGGTAAAGAATTAGATTATTATAATAGCAAACAACTAGACTTAAAATACAAACGACTAATATGTACCATAACATTTTAGAAACTTTATATACAAATATACATATATATAATTATAATAATAAATTTAAGTAGCTACTTCTATAGTCGGTTTTGTTCGATTTTTTCTGGTTATTTTTTGATTAAAACCAATACTAAACCAAAGTTGATCGGTTTTTTAAATTCAAAACCAAAACCAAACCCTAAAAAGTATTGGNGGGGGGGGGGGGGGGGGGGGGGGGGGATAGTGAACAAAGTAGTCTATGGTGATGTGGGGATGTAAAATTTGAGGACTGGCTTTCAGAGCAAAGTGCACATGATATTGCCTCACTTGATGCATTATGTGTACAATCTTCACTGTTTCATCAATCAACTAGCTCATTCATTTATAATCTGTACTTTGAGATAATTTCAGAGACTTCCCTCCAAATTTAAAGTAGTTATGGTCCATGAAAATAACCTGTCATTTTTTCTAAATGATAACGTAATATAAATGAGCCGAATACTCTTAACGAAATAAGAAAGAGAGGGAAGTATGTATGTATGTATTGGCTGAAGGTTGGCGTATTTGTTGTGTAATACTGCTTTAGTTATACATTTAAACCTCTTTATAACTATCTCGTCTGTTTCGATATTTCTTTACTGCTATAGTAAGTGTTGTTAGACAGAACATATATTATAACATAATATGAAAAATTAGTTTCAAAGAAAACTTGATCATTATAGTAAAATGTTGTTATAAATAAGTATGATTGTATGCATTTTTCTTTGAAATCCTCCAAAATTTTCTGCTTTTTTTCTTTTATTTTTTAGTTTTGACCCTATTGGTGATTGATGAGTTTTTGCACAGGGACAACACCTGTAGAGATTTCTTGAATTGAAATGAATATGATATGGTCTCTTCAAGCTTTGAGCCATAAAAAAACAAACAAATTCCTGTTTGGAGCACATATAGAAAAGATTCTCCAACTGGCTTTTGCCCCTTTTAGGCCAAACCTTGTACTATACCAAATACCAATAATCAAGATGTGGCTAACCATTGCTTGTTAATGGACAAGACAAGGCTATAAGATCAAAAAGTATCAGGAGATGGCCCAATTGTCTCAAGGCCAACTTACCATATTGTCCCTTGAGACTGTTGTCACAAAAAATAGTACGGTCTAGTCAGTTTTCGGGCTGATCATTCAAAAATAGTCGACGTTTGCAAAGTCATTGAAAAATAGTCACTATTTTTCTGCAATATGAAAAGTTCCAGCATAATATACTGGAGATCGGTGCACCTGTGTATGAACTTCCAGCATAATGAACTCCAACACGAGGAAAGTTCCAGCATAATGTATTGGAGATTGGACCACCTGTGTATGAACTTCCAGTATGCTAGACCTGTATATTATACTGGAACTCCATTATATTATGCTGGAAGTCCAGTATATTTATGCTAGAATATACTGGAGTTCTAGTATATTATACTGGAATTTCACTATATTATGCTGGAGTATTTTCCGAATTTTGAACAGTGTTCTCGTTCAGATTTATCTTTACATGAAAAGTGGCTAAACTTCGATTACTTTTGAAATTGTGGCTATTTTTGAATGACCACATGTAAATCTGACTATTTTTGAATTTCTCCCCACAAAAGGACATAACTTAACGATTACAACAACAAACCCAGGATAATTCTACAAATATACATACTTTACTCCTACCTTGTAAAAAGTACATAACATAACTATTAAGAAATCAAAATTTGAGCTACAGTATAAAGTAGATGTAGTCCAAGATTTTAGATAAGAGAATACTATAGTTCACAATTCTAATTAATCATTATATGTAAAAGGACAGTTCGATACACAAGATATTTCGCGTTTATACATGATTCGGAAAAGGACCGCACCCAACATAGACAATAAGAATTATTGATTTGCTTTGGATATGACAAACAAATAATGAATGATTAGCCTCAATTTGTTTTAAGTCCATACGTAAAAGCTTGACTAAAATTGTCAAATTATGCCCTCTCGATTCTCTTATATGATATACACCATTAAGAGTTTGATTTAACTCAGAAAATAAATAGGAAATAGTTTACTTTTCTGATGTTTGCATAGACTCTATAGGTCTCTTTTGCTTTTTTTTATATTGTTTTTTTTTTTTTTTTTTTTTGTAGTTCAACAAATTAAACCTACATACCACTATATAAAATTTAATTTTAACGGTTATCCAAAAAGGGTGGGTTGAATATTGACTCTCGTAAAATTTAGTTATTCATAAAGTCTTAATTAGGTCCCTAATCATGATTTAAGAGGAGGAGCTGTCACATCAACACCAACCAAAAGCTTAATTATGCTTGATTTAAAGATAAGACGGTGGGTGTAACATTTCTTAATTATAACAAAAGTCCGATGTTTTATTATACAAATCCTTGTTCACACAAAAAATAGTTTGATGAAATAATCAAAACATGAAAATATAGAGTTATTTGGGGGGAGAATCACTTGACGCAAGGCTTCCCATATGAGGTCGGGTGATGGCCAACAACTCGGGTAGGATATGCTGAAAAGTGGTTAATGATGCAAGATCTCTTTTTCTTTTATACGGCTAGAAAAAAGGTATATAGGGTCCAAATTATACGGCTAAAAAGGGTATTTCAGATTTTTGGACCCTATGTAACAAAGTTAATCGATTGAAAGGAGAGGAAACAACCATAATATTACACACCAAATTATACGAAGTCCTTTCGGATGACCTAGAATGTAGTCTACTAGACATTTCATGTAGGTCGTGAATTCAAAGGCGTATCCAGGATTTCAAAAAAACGGGTGCACTATTACGAAGAGATGGATTCAGGAATTTATTTCACGAGTTCACCTTTTAGGTTCGTACCATGAACTCATATCACTTTCGAAAATATAGGTTCAGTATTAACTCGTCTTTGTAATTTTATTAATTTTTTACATATGTGTCTATACTCCATATTAGAAATTTTAGGATCAATTGAGCACATTGACTATGTTACAACTGAAATATAGCATTATTATGAACTATCTAGGGAGAGTAGCATGGATTCACGTAAAACCATAGACATACGTCCTTGGTCATGGTCGATGAGAATTTATAATCGGGACCAACAAACTGAAAAAATACCTAATGCTATCGATGCATATTAAACCAAAAGTAATTGAATTCAAGGACCACCTCTAAGAGTGAGATATTGTATTGTGTCTATCTAGCCGTCAATAAAGTATAGTATAGTAGTAGAATATTACATGGCAAAACAATTCAGATAGCAATAATATTAATTGAGCGTGTTGGTAAATAATTGCCAAAACAAAAAATAGAGCTTTACTACTGTAGTTACTGTATTTAAGAAATTTATGTCCCACTGTAAAGATTAGCTGATTGTAAATAATTGACAAACTTGAATTGCTGAGAAGTTTTATTGAGTTGTGAAACTGATTTTTTAAATAATCATTTACGTGTATGGATAGACGTGCTGAAATTGAGAATAAGCAGTTAATGTGTTTGGTACGTAGAAAAGTGTTGATAAGCAATTCTTTTGTTAAAATAACTAAACTATCCTCAAAATTTCACAAACTATTATAAATTAAAAAAATTCTCTGTAAAGAAAAGGTTGAAAACGAATATGGAATGAAGAGAAAATTAGAAAATTTATTTTGGAAAAAATATTTTGTCGATTAAAAAATATTATTAAGGATAAACTAGTAAAAACCTTGGTCAAATTAAAAGTGTTTATAAGCTGAAAAGCCATAAGTTGGGGGCCACTAACTTACGACTTATGGATGTTTACCAAACGTGTAAATAAGCTAAAATATCCTTATAAATCAGTTTGACCAACTTATAAGCTTAGCAAACGTCCTCTATGTTGTTTTCGGATATATAACAGAATTCCTTAGCGATTTATAAAGCCTAACAAAGTTTAAGTTAAACAAAAATTTGAATTTAAAAGTACTTGCTTTTCATGTTGTGGATAGAGTAACTTTTATTTTATTTTAAGTAAATGAGTATTTTCTTTTCATGATTTAGGAAAAATATCTCTTTCTTCTCAACAAAATGAGTACTTTCTTTTCGTATTGTAGAAAGAGTATTTTTATTTTGTTTCAACAAGGAAAAAAGTATTTTCTTTTCAGTTATGAAGCTCAAATTTCAACATTCTTGTGTGCGAAAGTTATATCAGCATATTAGTCCCTTTTAGGTTTATGTAAAAATTTTGCTCTTTAACCAAACACTAGAAAATATCAGCATAAAAAATTATTTTCCTAAAAAAGATTTCTACTCTCTAACCAAATACTAGAAAATATTTTTCAAAAGATATCTTTCACTCACCAACCAAACATGAAAAATAAGTGACAACGCTATTCATTTTTCGAGAAAATATTTTGTAAAAGAACATTTTCCTTCGTACCAAACACACCCTAAATATATCTTAATTTGGTAATAGATAAATAAAAACAAATAACATCTTTCATAACATTTCATAACATATAATTAACGATTGAAGAATGCCTAACTGAGCAATAACTTTATTGTCCAATAACAACCATTTAGAATTGAACATTACGAATTATCCTAATTAGGGAAAGGCCACTTGCCCTTTTTCAATTAAAAAAAATATATATTAATCAACTCTATCTTCAATGTTGTTAAAACTCAACCCCTCTTTTCTTAAGTTTTTTAAGCATAAAGATGATATTTATCATATACTTTCTTTAGGTATTATTGAATCTTAGTGTTGTTTATTACATTTAAGATCACACTTTAAAAACGACATTTAGTGGTGGACCGTCTTGTCCAAATCAAGAAAACACTGTTTGAGTGAAGTCATACAACAAGTTGTGGAAGTTATTTGAGAAAGCAATAGATAGATAAATAAATAGGGAGAAGAACAAGTGCTTTCATATTTATTGTTATAGATATGAAAAGATGGTTATATATCATTTTAACAAATTCCTTCATTGTTTGCATTTTCTAAATATTGTATTTCTTGACAAGTAATGTTTGATACAAGTGGATCCTAGTACCCCACATTCCCCTAGCCACAACTCTTCTTTTTGCATAAAATACTGTGATTTTTTTTTCTTAAATGCGTTGTATGTCACTGCAATTAGACTATTTTACAGGAAGTACTGTGACTATTTTTCCTCATTTGATAAAATTATTATTTTTATTTTAGTCAAGTAGAAATTTTCATAGAGATTGGAAAACTAATTTTTAAACAATAAGGCAACAAAAAGAAGTATTGATAAATATTTACAAGATTTTCATATTTACCCATACCATTTTACATAATTTTAAAAATAAAAATTAAATGGTTTCATATATCTACACTATTTGAAAGCGATTTCAAACTAAAAATTTTATATTCAAAAGTAATTTTAAAAAGTATAGTTTGTTAAACCTCAAAAGTTAATTTAAGTAATGAAATTTGTACTGGGAGGCTATCTCTTATATATCTAGTCGATGTAAAAATATAATCTATATGGTTTGAACTCCATTCTTCCATAATAAGTTTTCACCTATTAATAAATTATCTTAAATATTACCTATTATAATTTTTACATTGTTTCATTATGAAAATTAACATATGATAATTCTACAAAAAATAAAAATATTTCTCTCATCTCCTTAAATTGAGGAAAATTAAAATTTGTATAATTTATATAGATCTCTACCAAATATTTATTATTTTATCACCAGTTAACATCATTTTAAATGAGTTTATAATAAAATATAGTTTGAACTGCTAAATTGAATTCCCGCAATTTATATTATGAAAAAAATATGTAATAATAAAATATAATAATTATCATGTTAATACTTATTTTAGTGCATATTGTTCTCTTAGTTTGTAGTAGTTAATTGCCTCATTAGGAATGCAAATCCCCGTCTCTTTGCTTATTGTACTAAAAAAAAATTCTTAATTTTAATATATACAAGATATGAAGTAAAATCATAGTTTCTTTTCAATCTTTTATCATATTATAAAGCATGCATTTTTTTCATCAAGTAGCTAATTGTTTCCACTATCGAAACACTTGCAAAACCAATTAGGATGTATTCCAAATTAGTTTACAGAAGATAGATTGGTATACTTTTTATTCTTGAAAATTATTAATATAGACGACACTTGTACCTTTTTAATGTGTTCTTTTGTAAAATATTCAAAAACAGTGGGAAAATAATACCATTGATATCAATTTTTCAATTTGATTTTTGTGATTGACATAACCGGAGGTTAAAATGAGTATTATAACACATAATCTTTTTATGCTAATTGAAGCAACTTGTAACGACCCGACCGATTATTTTGAGCTCTAGCGCGTCGTTTGGCGGTTTAAGTCCATGAGCAGCTTCATTTCAGGTATTATGACTTGGAGGCATGGTCGGAACTGAATTTCGAGAAGTTCAGAGTCGAATTGGAAAGAAAGTTCTCATTTCGGAAGCCTTAAGTTGGAAAAATAGACTAAGATTGAATTTTTGAGTAAACGATCTCAGAATCTGGATTTGAAGGTTTAAGCAGGTTCGTATGGTGATTTTGGACTTGGGCGTGTGTTCGGAGTGGGTTTTGGATGACCCGGGAGCGTTTCGGCGTATATTGTGGAAGTTAGTATTTTGGAAGAAATTTTATAAGTCTGGGTTGAAGTCCATTTCAGTGTTATTGATGCCCGTTTGGGATTCCGAGTCTGGAAATAGCTCCGTATGGTGATTCTGGTATTAGGAGCGCGATCGGAAGTGAATTCGGAGGTCCGTAGGTCATTTTGGAGCTATTTGGCTAAAGTAAGAAATTTGAAGTTTTTAAGAAATCCGACCGGAAGTGGAAATTTTGATATCGGGGTCGAATTCCGATTTCGAAAGTTGAGCTAGGTCCGTAATGTTTAATGTGACTTATGTGAAAACTTTGGGGTCAATCGGACGTGATTTGATAGGTTTCAGCATCAAAGGTAGAAGTTAAAAATTTCAAAGTTCATAAAGATTTAATTGAGTTGCGATCCATTGTTTCGATGTTATTTGATGGGATTTGAGGCCTCGAGCAGGTCCGTGTGATGTTATGAAACTGATTCGTGTGATTAGACGGGGTCCCGGGGGCCTCGGGTGTGTTTCGGATCATTTCCCCATGGTTTGTTGCTGCTGGTTTCTGGCGCAGCTAGTGTGCAGCGCGTTCGCGGTCGTTGGTATGCGATCGCGAAGAGGAAAATTTGGGAGCTGGGCCAAGGTCCGTTTGGCCTATGCGATCGCGAAGAGGAAATTTGGAGGCTGCTGAGAAATGCTCATCGCGAACGCGACAAGGCAGACGCGAACGCAGAGCTGGGATTTCGAAAGCCTACGCAAACACATGTAGGCTTATGCGAACGCGTAGAAGGGAATATGGAGGCACTGAGTTTTAGCCTTCGCGATCGCGAAGGCGTTCCTGCGATCGCATAGAAGGGTCTTCTGGTCAGTGAAGTGTTTTAAAACGGGTTTTGGCTCATTTTTATCTCAAATCTTTCATGGGGGCCGATTTTGGAGAGCTTCAAGGGGAGAATTTCATCAAGCAACTCTAGGTAAGTGGTTTCTTCCCATTTATTAGTTAAATACATGATTAGCATAGATTTAACATGGAAATTAGTAGAAAATTTGGGATTTTGGTGGAAAGACCTAGAATTTGTATTTTTGATTTTTACCACGAATTTGGGAATGAAATTTAGAGTAAATTATATATTTGAGTTAGTGAGGCTCTGGGTAAAGTTAATCTTTAAAAAATTTAGGAATCCGGGCACGTGGGCTTGAGGGCAATATTATCAACTTTTCGAACGGAGTTAGGAATTTATATAAATTGAATTGTTATAAGTATTAGAGTGTATTTTCATTGGTTTGCCCATTTTTTTGGATAGTTTTGGGGTGTTGTGCATCAATTTGAGTCGCCGGAAGGTCTTGGAAGCCGGTTATGAATCTTCGGAGCGAGGTAAGTCTCCTTCTAACCTTGTAAGGGGGAATTGTACCCATAGATGAAATAATCAATCATGTGTTACTATTTGTGGGGGCTACGTACGCACGAGGTGACGAAGGTCTGTGCGTGGCTACCATTATGCTTATGTCCGGATAGTCTAGGACCCAAAAGCATATTTTATTTGCCGTACTTATAACTTTACTGATAAATTTAAAATTGTTTAAACCTTATCGAACTTGAAAAATGAATTTCTAGAAAAGATTTAAATACTATCCTTGTGACCATTAAAAGAGAATTTATCACTTCCTTGGGTAATTGTTTTCCTGATAAAGTCTGGGTTTACTGTTTGAATGTGTGTATCTATGAGTACTTGCGTCGCATGTATAATTCGTGAGCGGGGCAACTCTATTATTTATATGAGTACCTGCATAGCATGTATAATTCGCGAGCGGGGTAACTCTATTATTTATATTTGACCGCGTCGCATGTACATATCGCGAGCAGGGTAATAGATGCATCTATGGTTCGAGCCATTCGACCCTTCGACAGTGCACAATTTACATTTATCGTTGGTTCGAGTCGTTCGACCCTCAGCATTTCTTGCGCATGATATTTGCTGAGTACTTTCTGAGATTTTTAACTGTTTGCTTGCCTTGAATTATAAGTTGTCAACTGAAATGACGAAGATTTAAAGTTTATAAATGTGGAAGAAGTTGTTATTTCCTATCACTATTTGTTAATTACCTATGATATCCATGCTTAGTGTTACCCTTGATTTTATTAAATTGACCTCTAGCAAGTGTCAAATTCGACCTCTCGTCACTACCTCTTCGAGGTTAGGTGGGATACTTACTGGGTACACATTGTTTTCGTACTCATACTACACTTGTTGTGCATTTTTATTGCACAGGTACATGTATATCTAGTGGCCCTGCTTGACGCAGTGATGTGGCTGACCTGGAGACTTTGGAGAGCTGCTCCCCTCGAGACGACCCACAGCCAACAAAGTCTTCCTCGGATGTATTGTACTTTCTTTACTGCCCCATTTGTATTCTGGACGGTTATTGTAATTCATTTGGTTTTTCTTAGAAACTGCTCATGCACTTGTGGTACCGGGTTCTGGGATGACATTGGGATGTATTTGTCGATTGAATTATTTAAAACATCGTTGTTTACTCGATAACTTTATTTGATATTTATATAATGAAATAAAAAGTAACGATTTTCAAAAATACTAAAATAGGAATTTAATTAACCATTGAGTGTTGGAATGCTTGACTGTGGTGTCCGGCGCCATCACGACGATGGATTTTGGGTGGTGACAATGTGGTATCAGAGCTCTAGGTTCCCTTAGGTCTCACGAGTCATGAGCAAGTCTAGTAGAGTCTTGCAGATCGGTACGTTGACGTCTGTACTTATCTTTGAGGGGCTACATGGCTGTTAGGAGTGCTTCCCTTCTTGATTCCTCATCGTGCGATTTGATTCCTTTGAGGCTTATGCCTACGTTTCTTCTTACTCAATCTTACACATTGCGAAGCGCTTTCTATAAATCAGGAATTTGAGGAATTGTAATGGTACTACAGGTATGGTGCGTGAGGTTTTTCCATGCCTAGTTGGTTGGGACTATTATCGTTGCTTTGCGGAATTATATTATGGTTTTTCAGCCCAATAGTTGTATTTCTGAGATCCTTGAGACTATGCTCAGGTTGTTATGATGCTTATGATTGGTCATCTCACGGTGTTGATGTGATGATAGGATGCTTGCCCATATGTCGGGGAAATGAAAGACTTGAAAGGAGGTCTTTTCAGAGCGTGATTCCGAGATTTCAGTATTTTATTTTCGGTGGAGGAAAGACAATTGGACTGTAAATGACCAGGTTCGGGTTTATAGAGTAATGAGACTGGGTGTTTTTCAAGTGAGGTGGAATCTCCATCTGTGATGTGGCATCGTCGTCTTTGATCGAATATGATGTGTTAAGTTCGTCGGTGCTATGGTTTCTTCGGTTGCATTGGGTCAGAGTAATGTGAAGTAGTATTGAAGAAGCGGCTGTCAGAGATCGTGGTGCGTGGTGGTTCAGGATTGAATAAGTATTTCTAATGTAGGCGGTTCAAGAAAGATGATCTTCGGAAAGGTTTGAAGTTGTGGTGATCTGCTGGTTTAAGTGCTAAAAAGAATTATATTGATTTGAGGCAACAACTGGGCAGCATGCGATGAGGAAAGACATGTAGGAAGTGTCAGGCAATGGTCAAATTTCTAGAAGGCCAGGTGTAAGAAGTGAGAGTCAAGTAGTTGCTTAAAGGAATGAGTTTGACCAAAGTGGGAGAGTGGCATCGTAGCATATGAGTTCCGTGGTAAGATAGCTGCACATCTTGAGGAGAAGTTCTGAGCGATTTGAGAATTTTAGTGGACGGTGATTAGGTCCACGGGCTTAAATTGAACTATTGACTATTTCGACGGAAGATTGGATACAACAGAGAGAAGTTGTTTTATATGAAGAAGGATGCAGCATAGCCGTGGATTAGAAGATATCTCGCATTTAGTAGATGTCCATGAGGAGCGGACGGACTGGTAAAGTTGGTAAATTAGAACGGGTGTAGGATGGGCTATTGATGTTGTAGAGATTGTGCAGTACAACGTCGTTGGAAGGTGTCAGTCGGTAATTTTCGCAGGTGGGTTATCTTCTGTGAGCATGTCAGTGGTTGCGTGGTTGGCGGAGTTTTCGCGAGAGATTTTACAGACTATTCAGGAAGAGGTCGGATATGAGAATGTGGTTAATGACTCAGAGTGCTTGTGAAATGCTAACGGAAGGATTTCAAGGAATTTGGTGAGTTGGTTATGCAGGATCATGTCAACAATGAAGGAAGATTCTTGGTGAGTTCCATATTTGTGTAATAACGGCTTCAGGCTAAGTGGGAGAGCTCCACCGCCTACGATTGGGTTGCATGGTTATCTACTGGTGAAAATTCTAGTTATCGTCATATTAGTAGGTTGTTACAGCCAAGTGAAGAAGACATGAGTGGTAATTGAGCATAGCATTTGATAAATGTGTGCAAAGGTTGGCCTTTTTGGATCAAGTTTAGGCTTTGGAAGGATTCAGTATTTATGCTTAGTACAGAGGTAATTTGCAAGGGAAGTGATTCGGCCGGGTGCTTATTCAAGATGGGTGTTCAGGTGCCAGCGAAACCGTGGAGTGGATTATGTTCGAGACCAAGTCAGAGTGGGTGACTCTCAACAACGGTCCTAGTAAATTTTTAAGGTCAGAATGTGGTGTCTAAGAATTTCAATCCCCCAGTATGGTTTAGAATCGAGCTTTTGCAGCGGAATTATGAGAAAGAGGAAATGGTTGGAGTGTTCTATGTTATCTCCGGCATACAGGATGGGTATGCCAGTCGAAGATGTGAATATGCGTGCAAAGAGAGCATGAATCGGTTCATGGGTCTAGAGACGAAGTGGTTCGTTGAATGAAGTCACTCGAAGTGAGTGCGAATTGAGTTGTTATGTGTTGCTTTGGAGTTATCATCATCCCTAAGGTGAGTGAGAATTGGATTGAGGTATAGGATGGGTCGTGTTATATGGGCTTAAGAAAGGTTTAATTGAATCTCACTGCGGTATCGTGGCGTTATTGGCGTATGGGAATTGTGAGTTATTGTTCATCTTGATCTATGGCTTGATCCAAGCGGGGGGAAGTCTGTTGTTGATAAGTTGATTGCGCGACTAAGTGTCGTATCAGTTTTAGTTTGAGGTATACGAGTGAATCAATTATGTCCTACAGAAGTGAAGTTTGAGAATGACGCGAGTAATGGAAATTTGGAAAAGTTAGATGGCCAACCATGGTGGAATTGGCGCAGTGGCTGCAGTAATTAGTCCTTTCGTCATGATGAGTTATGCATGTGATTTGTGACGGTACGTGCGGGGTTTTACGGCCTCCGTAATCGATTTTATTTGGAAATATCCAAGTATTTTGAGCCTGTTATGTGTAAGCGGATCTCAGAAGGATTATGGTGGTATAGACTATTACTTGAGGATTTGCTTGTTTTGTGATTATGAGAATTCGCTCGTGTGTTGTTACGGTTCTCTTGAATTGGGTTAAGTAAAAAAATTTATGTGATAAAGTATTCGCCCTAATAGTGGTTCAGGAGTCATGATGGAATTCTTGTTCTATGCATAGTGCCATGTTAGGTGCAGTGAACGGTATGAAATTAGGAAGCAATTATCAAGGTTGCGGATTGGTGTTGACAAGGATGTCACGAGCTCGGATGAGCAAGAAAAGGGACTTGGATGTTTAAAGTAAGCTGGTATTGTCTTCAACATCACCTTAGATCGGTGGTTATGTAAGATGCTTTGATTTCTGGTTGCATATTTCTTAGTTGGATTTATAGCAGTTGTGTGGCCGGTGGTATAGATGTGCATACTTTTTATCTAGTGCATGAGGTCGTGGAAGTGTATTCCACGGGAGGATTTTATAGGGGTGACATGTAGTCACTTAATTGATTGAAAATTCAGACCAAGTATAAAGAGGTATAATGTTGTTTATTTGAGAGTTTATGCCTGGAGGGCGCTCAGTTCATTTGGTTGCGGATGTAGGGGTTTTGCTCCGGCTATGATGGTTGTTCTTGCTTTTTATGAGAAAAAGTGGGTCATTATGGACCCAGGTAAGGCTATCAGCCTAGTTCGGTGCGATCGGAATCGACTTGAAGGTGGTGAATGGATTTAAATATGATTATGGACTCCATATGAGTCAGATGTGTTCATTTGAGTATAGCGCTTCTCATGAAGGGGTATTAGAACATCAGGTGTTGTTCCATCTTCGTTCACTTCAGGTAATATTTTGTTGTGTCGTGTGAGTTATGAAGACGGCTTGATGGTTTCTTATGTGTTGAGGTTCTGCATAGTGATGATGATGTGTGAGCAGGATGGCTCTTGAGATTCAGAGTATGTATAGCGCACCTCAGTTGTGTTTGAGTTTTGTAGCGTATGGCTTATCAATCTCCCCAGGATAGTATTATGCACTTAGCGTGCTTGTGACCGATATTCAGTATTTTGTAATAATGAGTAATTTAGATCGGTGTGTATCTCCTTATGTTGAGTACGGTTCCCCATATTTATTTTCTTGTGTTTTACTTCCTATTTTCTGAGGAAAGTTCATATTAGTTGTGTGAGTTGAGTAGTCCCTTCCTGAGTCATCTCTTTATGTATCATGTTCGAGTTGTGGCCTATTGGCACATTGCGGCATCATGTAAGGTTGCTGGTCATGTTTGGAGCGACTTGTTGTCTGAGCAGTTCATACTAGGTGAGACGAGATTATTGGATCAGGGATCAGTGCGATAAGATTATGTGAAGTATATTAAAGAACAAATGCCATTATTTGGTTCATAATGAGGTGATGATTCTAGTTGGGAGGAGAGGTTCAGTGATTGGTTAACTCTATAGTTGGTTGTGAATTTCTACACATCTCCTTCGTTGTGGTGGTATTGTAAGCGTTATAGCAATACCTATATATGTGTCATGAGGTGCGTTGGGAGCATTTGATTCGTGGAATTTTTGGCTATTAAGATCAGGGAACGTCATTATGGTTAGATGATGAATTATGCGGTGAATGGTGCTAATTCAGCGGAGGCATGCAATCATGTTCTAGTACCTCCCGTAGTGATTAATATGGTGTTCATATATTAGAAATAGGCCTGGCAGAGAATTTCGGGTGTTGGAACTGGGTTTCGAGGTCATTGTATGGATAGTAGAGGATATTCTCAGATTTGTTCGAGCAAATGTACTCAACTGGGTTGTGGTAGCACGGGAAGGTGCATTAGGTGAAAAACAGTGATTTCAGACAACTCCAGAGCAGTTCTTAGCACGTTCGAGGACGAACTTATGTTTAAGTGGGAGAGAATGTAACGACCCGACCGGTCATTTTGAGCTTTAGCGCGTCGTTTGGAGGTTTAAGGCCATGAGCAGCTTCATTTCAGGTATTGTGACTTGTAGGCGTGGTCGGAACTGAATTTCGGGAAGTTTGGAGTCAAATTGGAAAGAAAGTTCTTATTTCGGAAGCCTTAAGTTGGAAGAATTGACTAAGATTGGATTTTTGAGTAAACGACCTCAGAATCAGGATTTGAAGGTTCTAGCAGGTTCGTACGATGATTTTGGACTTGAGCGCGTGTCCGGAGCGGGTTCTGGATGACCTGGGAGCATTTTAGCGCATATTGGGGATGTTAGTATTTTGGAAGAAATTTCATAAGTCTGGGTTGAAGTGCATTTCAGTGTTATTGATGCTCGTTTGGGACTCCGAGTCTCGGAATAGCTCTGTATGGTGATTATGGTGTTATGAGCGTGGTCGGAAGTGAATTCGAAGGTCCATAGGTTATTTTGGATCTATTTGGCTAAAGTAAGAAATTTGAAGTTTTTAAGAAATCCGACCAGAAGTGGAAATTTTGATATTGGGGTCAGATTCTGATTTCGAAAGTTGTGCTAGGTCCGTAATGTTTAATGTGACTTGTGTGCAAAATTTGGGGTCAATCGGACGTGATTTAATAGGTTTTGGGATCGAAGGTAGAAGTTGGAAATTTCAAAATTCATAAATATTTAATTGAGTTGCGATCCATTGTTTCGATGTTATTTGATGTGATTTAAGGCTTCGAGCAGGTCCGTGTGATGTTATGGGACTGAGTAGTGTGATTAGACGGGGTCCCGGGGGCCTCGGGTGTGTTTCGGGGTTGGTTCGGATCATTTCCCCGTGGTTTGATGCTGCTGGTTTCTGGTGCAGCTGGTTGAATCGCGATCGCGGTCGTTGGTATGCGATCACGAAGAGCAAAATTCTGGAGTTGGTGCAAGGGCCGTTTGGCCTATGCGATCGCAAAGGACGCAGTGCGATCGCGAAGAGGAAATTTAGAGGCTGCTGATAAATGCTCATCGCGAACGTGACAAGGCAGACACAAACGCGAAGCTGGGATTTCGAAAGCCTATGCGAACGCATGTAGGCTTATGCGAACGCATAGAAGGGAATATGGAGGCAGTGAGTTTTAGCCTTCGCGATCGCGAAGGCGTTCCTGCGATCGCCTAGAAGGGTCGTCTGGTCAGTGAAGTGTTTTAAAACGGGTTTTGGCTCATTTTTATTTCAAATCTTTCATGGGGCCGGTTTTGGAGAGCTTCAAAGGGAGATTTTTATCAAGCAGCTCTAGGTAAGTGTTTTCTTCCCATTTATTAGTTAACTACATGATTATGCATAGATTTAACATGGAAATTAGTAGAAAATTTGGGGTTTTAATGGAAAGACCTAGAATCTGTATTTTTAATTTTTACCACGAATTTGGGCATGAAATTTAGAGTAAATTATATATTTGAGTTACTGAGGCTATGGGTAAAGTTTATCTTTGAAAATTTTCGAAATCCGGGCACGTGGGCCCGAGGGAAATATTGTCAACTTTCTGAGCCGAGTTAGGAATTTATATAAATTGAATTGTTATAAGTATTAAAGTGTATTTTCATTGGTTTGCCCGTTATTTGGATGGTTTTGGGGCGTTGTGCATCAATTTGAGTCGCCGGAAGGGCTTGGAAGCCGGTTATGAATCTTCGGAGCGAGGTAGGTCTCCTTTCTAACCTTGTAAGGGGGAATTGTACCCATAGGTGAAATAATCAATCATGTGCTACTATTTGTGGGGGCTACGTACGCACGAGGTGACGAGGGCCCGTGCGTAGATACCATTATGCTTATATCCGGGTAGTCTAGGACCCAAAAGCATATTTTATTTTTCGTACTTGTAACTTTACTAATAAATTTAAAAATGTTATACCTTATCGAACTTGGCAAATGAATTTCTAGAAAAGATTTAAATACTATCCTCGTGACCATTAAAAGAGAATTTATCACTTCCTTGGGTAATTGTTTTCCTGATAAAGTTTGGGTTTACTGTTTGAATGTGTATATCTATGAGTACCTGCGTTGCATGTGGAATTCGCGAGCGGGGCAACTCTATTATTTATATGAGTACTTGCGTCGCATGTATAATTCGCGAGTAGGGTAACTCTATTATTTATATTTGACCGCGTCGCATGTACTATTCGCGAGTGGGGTAATAGATTCATCTATGGTTCAAGTCGTTCGACCCTTCGGTGGTGCACAGTTTACATTTATCGTTGGTTCGAGCCGTTCGACCCTCGACATTTCTTGCGCATGATATTTGCTGATTACTTTCTGAGATTTTTAACTGTTTGCTGGCCTTGAATTGTAAGTTGTCAACTGAAATGACGAAGATTTAAAGTTTGTAAATGTGGAAGAAGTGTTTATTTCCTATTACTATTTGTTAATTACTTATGAGATCCATGCTTAGTGTCACCCTTGATTTTATTAAATTGGCCTCTAGCAAGTGTCAAATTCGACCTCTCGTCACTACCTCTTCGAGGTTAGGCGAGATACCTACTGGGTACACGTTGTTTTCGTACTCATACTACACTTGCTGTGTATTTTTATTGCACAGGTACATGTATATCTTGTGGCCCCACTTAACGCAGTGATGTGGCTGACCTAGAGACTTAGGAGAGTTGCTCCCCTCGAGACGACCCGCATCCAACAAAGTTGTCACTACCCAAAATCCATAAGGTCGTAATGGCGCCAGACATCATTGTTAGGCAGGCCAATCATTTATTAATTTAAATAATTCCCGGTTTTAACAATTATGAAAAAAAAACATTTTCTTTCACTTTATTACATATTAACCAAATAAAATCTGTTAAGTAAAACAATGGTTTGAATATTACACATTAGCAAATATATCCCAACACATCCCAGAACCCGGTGTCACAAGTACATGAGCAATTTCTAAGAATTTATACAATCATCACAAAGCCTGTCCGAAATACATATTGGACAAGGAAATTTAAAATGAAAATAAATACACTACGAGGGAGACTCTGTCAGCTGCGGATCGCCTCAGGATGATACAGCTCGCCCAAGTCTCTGAATCCTCAACATTGCTATGAAAGTACCTGTGCAACAAAATGCACAGCAAGTGTAGCATGAGTACAAAAACAACGTGTACTAAGTAAGTCGCCCGCCTAACCTCAGAGAGGTAGTGGCGAGAGGTCAAATTAGACATTTGCTAAAGGTCAATTTAGAATATTCAAGTATGACACTAAGCATGATTATCATAGGCAATCTATTAAAAATAGGAATAAATATTATCAACTCCGTTCACATTTAACACTTTATATCTTCGTCATATTAGTAACAACTAATCAACATGGGTGGTTTAGTCAAATAACACTTAATCAACAGGAAGGAACAACTTCTTCCAAAATCTTTTAATAATTTTAAATCTCTGTCATTTCAATTGACAACTTAAAATCCCAGGCCCATAATCAGGCAAAAATCATAGCAACTACGTAGTAAATATCATGTGCAAGCAATGCTGAGGGTCGAACGGCGCGGACCAACAATAATAAATTGTGCACTGCCGAGGGTCGAACAGCTCGAACCATAGATGCATCTATCTGCCCCGCTCGCGAATCGATCATGCAACGTGGTTATACATACATATAATAAGGCTAGCATGCTCGCGAATCATACATGTGACTCAGGTGCTCATATGTACACATATCCACATAATAAATCTGCATTTTTATCAAGAAGCAGTTTTTCTCAGGAAAGTGGTAAATTTCTTCTTAAAGGAACATGTAATATAGCTTTTAAATCTTTGTTTTGAAACTCATTTGCCAATTTTAATGATATTCCATAATACAATCCTACCAGGTACACAATTATCCACAGAGGAATCAATTCTCTTTCTAGATGATTAAGAAAATGAACTCTAGTCTTCTTTAGATATTCAATTACGATTTTGATTATATTAGCAGTTTAGTATTACAGGCAGGATTACAGGTACAACACGTAAGGCATGCTAGTGGGTCCTAGACTACCCGGACATGGCATAATAGTAGCTACGCACGGACTCCCGTCACCTTGTGCGTACGTAGCCCTCGAAGATAATAGCATATACTTAATTAATTCACCTAGGGGACAATTCCCTCTCACAAAGTTAGAAAGGAGGCTTACCTCGCTCCGAAATTCTATAACCGGCTTCCAATCCCTTCCGTCGACTCCAACGGACGCACAACGCCCCAAAACTATCCAAACAACGACAAATCAATGAAAATATACTCTAATATTTGCAAAAATTCCAAATTATATAATTCCCAACCCCTCTTAGTGAAATGACCAAAATTCCCTCGGGCCCACGTGCCTGGAATCCAAAATTTCTCGAAGATATATTCTACCCATGATCTTACTAGATCAAATATACAATTTACTCTACATTCCATGCTCAAATTCGTGGCTAAAAATCCAAATTACCATTTCTAGGTTTTCTTCAAGATTTTCCAATTCTCCTACTAATTTCCATGTCTAATTCCATGCATATACTTGTATTTAACTTTAAAAACATGAAGAGATTAGTTACCTTGACATTGCATGAAGAAATCCTCTCTTGAAGCTCCTCCAAAATCGATCAAACCAAAGAAGAAATGGCCACAAATTCTCGGTTTTAAAACATTCTGCCCAGGCTATTTTTCGCACCTGCGATCAAACTCTCGCACCTGCTATTCCGCAGGTGCGACCAAACCTCCACACCTGCGGCTTTTCCTCAACTCAAGCCAACCTCGCACTTGCGCCCCATAACCCGCATCTGTGACCTCGCAGGTGTGGAAATACCATCGCACCTGCGCTCCCAGCCGGACCATCAACCCTTCGCACCTGCGGTGCCATAGCCGCACCTGCGGCGAAATCCTCGTAGGTGCGGTCACACCAGATGACAGCAATTCCAACCTTCTCCAAACTCTCAACTTGATCCGTTAACCACCCGGAATCCACTCAGGACCCCGTCCAATTATACCGACCTGTTTCAAAATATAATGCGGACTTGCTCGAGGCCTCAAATCACATCAAACAACATTAAAACCACGAATCGCACCCAAATCCCAACTTTATGAACTTAGAAATTTCCAACTTCTACATCCGATGCCGAAACCTATCAAATCACGTCCGATTGACCCCAAATTTTGCACACAAGTCATATTCAACATTACGGACCTGTTCCAATTTTCGGAATCGCATTCCGACCTCGATGTCAAAACTTCTACTTCCGGTCGGATTTCTCAAAACTTTAAAATTTATATCTTTAGCCAAATGATTTCAAAATGACCTACGGACATCCAAATTCACTTTCGATTGCGCTCCCAACTCCATAATCACCATACAAAGCTATTCCCAGACTCGGAATTCCAAACGGACATCAACATCACTAAAATGCACTTCAAGCCAAACTTAGGAAATTCCTTCAAAAATGCTGACTTCCACAATATACGCTGAAACGCTCCCGGGTTATCCAAAACCCGATCCGGACATACGCCCAAGTTCAAAATCATCATACGAACCTGCTGGAAACTTCAAATCCTGATTTGGAGGTCGTTTACTCAAAATTACAATCTTAGTTGATTCTTCCAACTTAAGGCTTATGAAATGAGAATTTTCTTTCCAAACCAACTCTAAACTTTCCGAAATTCAATTCCGACCACACCTACAAGTCATAATACCTGAAGTGGAGCTGCTCACGACCTCAAACCACTGAACGACGTGCTAGAGCTCAAAATAACCAATCGGGTCGTTACAAAAGTCTTCCTCGGATGTATTATAGTTTCTTTACTGTCCCATTTGTATTCTGGACGGTTATTGTAATTCATTTGGGTTTTTTAGAAACTGCTCATGCACTTGTGGCACCGGGTTCTGGGATGACTTTGGGATGTATTTTTCGATTGAATTATTTAAAAAATCGTTGTTTACTCGGTAACTTTATTTGATCTTTATATAATGAAATAAAAAGTAACGATTTTCAAAAATACCAAAATAGGAATTTAAGTAACCATTGAGTGTTGGCTTGCCTGACTGTGGTATCCGGCGCCATCACGACCTTGATGGATTTTGGGCCATGACACAACTTAAACATGTTATAATTTGTAGCTTAATTTTATGTAAATTATTAAAACAATTATTGTGATCTTCAATATCATTCTCTATCCATAATAAAATGGATATAATAATAATAATACTTTATTTATCACAAAAATGAACTGAGCATCGACAAATAATAATTTTAAATTTATAATATTGGGCCCGTACACGAGCCTTTTCTCATCTAGTATTGTTACAATGAGATAGCTTGTAAAATTAGATGCATAAAATGAAGAAAAAAAAGGCAAAATACCTTAAAACTCCCATAAACTTGGTACGTATTATTCATTACATTCTTGAACGATAGTTACCCCTTGGACGATTTCATCCTAGGAAATGGCATGCACTCGCCTGCCACGTGGAGTTTCTTGTCTATGTGGCATTTTTTGAAAAATGAAATATATTTTATACCCTTTTAAGTGTGTTACTTTTTTGGATAGACTTTTTCTAATACTAATATTTATGATAAAACTTGGTTCGAACTATTTTATTTAGGCTAATTTTTCTTTATTTGGTTAAAAATAATAATGTTTAGTTATTATTTTTGAATTTTGACATGAAAATAAAGATTTATGCAGTTGAATTAAATAGTCACGTCATCTAAAAAGATATAAAAATACAACGTTTGATTTTTTATTTTGAATATAATTTTTTATATAGATCTAAATTATGGAGCTCTAAAAATATTTTTTTTTTTACGGATATTAGTGGAAAAAGTAAATATACACAGTTGAACAAATAGTCATTGCATCAAAAGAAGAAACAAAAAAAGTGTACAATTGTAAGTTCATTATTTTGGTTATAAATAATGGAGTTGTAGCCATTATTTTTATTGATTTGACTCGAAAATAAAAATACACAAGTAGAATAAATAGATATTATATCTAAAGAAAATAAATAAAAGAAAATACACAACTAGTACTCTATTATTTTTGCTAAAAGTTTTCTATTTGACTAAAATGATGGAGTTCCAACCAAACTTTTATAATTTGCTCCCCTTTTCCTCCCTCCCCTCTCCCCCCTCCCCCAAAAAAGAAGAAGAAGAAATATGTAGTTGAAACAAATAGACAATATATCTATAGAAGAAATTAAAAAGAATAAAAGTTAGAGTAAAGTCGAAATTATATGTCAAGATGAAGCAAGAAGAAATACAACTAATAAATCATTATATATGACTGTTGCGACCAAACACACTCACGCAAGTATACATGGTCGTCAAGTAATAGAGTAGTGAGTAGAGTATCGTTCCCATGAAGACTTATGATTAATTTTTAACTGACTCAATCTCAATTAACTTATCGATTCAAGAGATTTCTCACAAAATAGATAATTTACTAATTTACTACCTAAAAATTATCAAGTAATGAAATAACTAGAAATCAACCGCAACACTTAAACAATTTCGGATAACAATCAATAGGAGATAATATTCCAGGGTCACGGGTTAGCTAACAGTCGTGTTGCGTTTTTGGCTTAAAATGACTAATTGGTTTATCTAGGTTGTTAATTGACAAGGTTGATATTACTCATAAGAATCTGTCAAGTTCTTACTCGCCTATTCAAGTTAACTTAATGCCTACATATCTATGAAATTAAGATTAACAAGAATGCATTTACACTTCCTATATTTCAACCAAGCAAGACAATTAGGTATATGTCTATCCTAATTGCGAATCCATTCCCTGATGCCCGAGTTCAAGAACCTGCTATATTTAATTCTATATGCAATCTATAATTTCCACTTTCGAGTTCAACTCTAGATTCATAGATAATATTTCACTATTAGCTACTCAGTTAAATAATTAAAAACAGAATTAAATAAACAACCCAATATGATAAAATCAACTTCGTCAAATTATACTTCAAACATCAACATTCATGTATACCCGTGACCCTAGAACAATAAGGTTCTTAGCCACTCATGTTCATACAATCATCAAAATTAATGTTTTCAAACATAAGATGAATGAATACAAGACGAAGAATGGAAGAATTGCTCAAATTCGTGTTCCCGAGTATTTCGTACTTTTGTTCTCCTCTAAAAATCACGTCCCCTCTTCAAAATAGGTTTAGGATGGTTTTTATATGAGTTGGAGGCGTCTAGGGGTCTAAATAACCGAATTCTAGTCGAAAAAGGTACTTTTCCGTCTCGAGTGCGCTCAAATTTCACTTTCTACCTTATTTGTCCCGATTTCGCTCCAATTCGCGCTCTTTCGTCCCAAATTGCATCCAAATGATTCCTACACATAAAAATACCACAAATTATTATATTGTACATCTCAAATCTATGATACATGAGCAAAATATGAGGCAATATACATCAAAATATGCATGCATTAAGCCAAACATCAACACCCCACAGTTAAACATTTCTCGTCCTCGAGTCAACCAACAAATAACTCTATTTTTGAGCACTCTACACCAATGACCATGGTTGATAGTAACAATTAAACTCTAGCATATGCAATCACCACATACTTCCCTTTAACTTATGTCATACTTCAAGAATATTCAAACAAAGACAACATGCTCATAACAATCCTAGCCTCACAAACCAACTCAATGTCACAATGTACTCGTGGCTTGAATACCCAACATCATAGAGAAAGCTAATAATGTAACATATCCCTCGTAAAATCATGTGCCCTCACAACAAGAACAAGAGAGTTGAATCTCATGATCAAATTTCGTTCAAGGCTCACTTGTATCAAATAAAGTCGCTCACTCTCACAAAGAATCCACATGCATGCAAAAGGTACCATATGTTTGCCCTTAATGTAAATCTCTACTAATATAACCTCGCTCGATATAAAATCAATTAGGACTTTTTATGGTTGTAATATATTTAGGAATAGTGGTTCAACCTCCTAAGCACTTTAACACATCACATGATAACTTAAGCATAAATTCCTCAATCTACTTTAATTTCACAATTACAATCACCCCTAACAATGTTCCCTCTTTCTTTAAGCACTACTTTAATTTAAACTCCACTAATGGCATATTCTTTTAAAAAACATGTGCACATTTCTTCTTTTCATTGGTTCCACTCAAAAACCACCCCATACTTAGTTCCTTCTTACTTCTTTTAGCACTCATCTCACATTTAAAGTGCTTTAAGAGGTAAAAGGATCAAAACAATGTCAATTAATAATGAAAAGGGTATAGGCTTGTAATGTGGGTACCAAATAAAAGTCAATAGGCTCAAAATGGTTAACTAGGGATAAATTTTATTTATGATAAGCAATAAGCTCAAAAAGATCAAAGAAAGCCTAAAATCATTTTTCAAACCGAGCATCACCTCAAATTTCGCTTCAACTCACATACGGGGCAAGTTATAGACACAAGTATAATGACATGTACTATACAAAAAATCTCACCACGCATGGCACATGACTCACTAAGGACGGTCACATTCCGACTCGCAAACAATGCAAGTATTCACGGAGCCACGAGATATTAAACATTAATCACAAAGTAAACATAAGTCAAGTAAACGAGACATAGGCGCCCCAAAACATGCTATCCAATTTAACAAGTCATTATCAATAATTTCAAATCATAGAGAAGATACTACACATGCTAAAGCATAAATTTGCTACTATCAAACAAGTCAAGGGCGCCTAGGTTCATCATTCTTGCTCCTTTTATTCCCTAAATTTCTAATCTACTCTAAAAATAAAAAATTACTACCCGGTTGTAAATACATCCCATGGAAAAGAACCGAGGCACAAAGAAAACCCACAGGGAATTATTACTCCATAAAGAAAGCTAAAAGACATTTTTAGATTTTTGTTTAGACTTTAATTCCTCAAGAAAATTGTTTAGGAGATCCATCGTCGGGAAAAGTCCAATTTTTCTACTTTTTTTGTTTTTTTTACAAAAGCTACTACACTTAAGAACGAGTACTACAATTAAGCTAAAATAGCATAGAAACTCACCCAAACGATCTCCTCACCCCACAGTTAAAATTTTGCAATGCCCTCAATGCACACTATAAATAATAAGAGGGTAAAAGAGACTCCCTGGTAGGCCAAAAGTCGAAGCAATAGCGATTCACGATGTACTCAGACTTCTCCCAAGGATGGTCCCTTGTGCAGGCACCCAACACTTAGTTCCAACCATCTGGCTCACTTTTGCACTCTTCCAATGACTTTGCTTCCTATGCTCAGAATCCTAAAAAATAAAACAACACAAAAAAGATAACAGAAAAATAAAATAAAAAAGCAGTAAAGCTGGGTTGCCTCCTAACAAGAGCCTAATTTAACGTCTCGGTGTCGCGCCACCTTATTCTCGCGAAATTGGGTTTCGACATTTGACAACTCCTTTTGAGAGAAGGGAAAAGGAATTGGTTTTTGGAGAGTCTCCACCTAACGGATTAAGGTGCGTTAGGGAACCTATAGAAAATAACTCAGATTGTACCAGTTTGCATCACCAGAGATCGGGTAAGGGCTCAAATTACTTTGAGGGGAAGGTGTTAGGCACCCCTCGAAGTCCATAACGGTGGGTCCCGGCCTAACTTAACTTATGCAAATTAGTCTAAACAAGAAGAGCGAGGAATGGTTTAATAGTGATGGGGGGTCCTAAGTTTTTTAGCCTATAGGATCACCCCGTGCAACATAAATAATACTTCGTAACTCCCCCAAGATGGGGGTGTTACTCATATTATTCAGCGGACACAGACTATCATCTCCTGCTACCCGATTACTATCTTTGAGTTTTTTTACCTAAAGCACTCTAATCAATTTTAAATCGTGTCCTATGTGTGCACTACCCGTCCCTTACCTATGGTCCTGGAGGCATTCTGACCTCTATTTTGGATGGTTCTAGACTTGACCTAAGTTGCTCAAAATTAAAAATACTTAGCGACATACAAAAATGTTATGACTTTCAAATAGAGACAAATATGGGATCAAATTAGCCTCCACATATAAACATCAAATGCACGCAACTAATTAACTTTAGCAGATTTATTAATCGCAGAACCCTATAGGCAGGATATATATGTGATGTTGAATGAACAAACATGCAGTCGTATATAGAATCAGTTTCTTAGTGCGATTAGTAGAACCTACATATATTTGCCTACTGATTTTAGCATAGCGTAGTATCTAGGCGTTTTATACAACTGTAAATAATAGCAAGTCACAAGAATATGTCGAGATTTATTTGTCTAATCCTATAGGCATGTTGTCTAGGTGATTGACAGTTACAATCACAGAAGCATATTCAAAATTAGTTAATCGAGTCTTATAGGCATGGTTTCTAGTGGTGATAATTAACACAGTATTGCATATTCTTAAAAAGATGAGTGGGATGATAATTATACTGATTTTAAACCCTATAAGCATGATTTCTACAGTTAAATTGATTTAAAACTCTATAAGCATGATTTCCACAATTAAACTAATTTTAAAACATATAGACATGATTTCTATAATCTGAACAGTATATAAGAAGGAATTTGCACGCTTTGGACCAGGGCATAACTAAGCCAAGTATTGATCCTATGGGCATGGTTGCTAACACATAATTACTGGACAAATTAATACACCTAAAGCATGATTTCTAACATATCGAGGCATTGGTCCTATAGGCAGGATTTCTAGCATGTAACTTCAACAACACAATGTAGAACCTATAGGCAGAATCGACATAATATAGAGCTTATAGGCAGGATCAACAACACAGTAGAGAACCTATAGGCAGGGCTTCTACCCAACTTTGCAAATGAAAATAAGAAATCCCTTCCCAATTTTACTAAATTCCCCCGAATATTATTACCATAATTATTACAGACCCATAATGAATATAGTAAATTACATGACAAATATAGCTATAGGGAGCCTACAACAGGCCCAATCATACACCTAGCCATGCCAAGCCTTCATTATCACACGTCACAAACAGTCCCACAGTTATAGGCTCATAGACACAAGCAGCCAAATGATTCACCCAGTGAGTACAAGACAAGATTTGAGCATATAGAACAAGGCCTTAGTGTGTCAGAGTTCCCAAGGGCTTTAGGAACCCAGGGCAGTGCTCATACTAGGGTGGTTAAAGGATAGAATTTAAGCAGCATTGATTAAAAATCAGGATTCAAAGAGTTTGGGTGACAGAAGAGAAAGACCAAAATTGAGAAAACAGGAATTGAGTAAACAGACATAGCCAAGTTGAGTCAGAAAACAAAACACTTAGGTGCATCATAGGACTCAAGAAAGAACTGGTTTAATAAATGTCATAACAGGTTTCATACTCAGTACAGGCAGCAACAATATGCCAAAGAGAGCTAGAGAACATGTTTACAAATAAGTTAGAACATGTTAAATCGGACTAAGTACATAACACAGTGTTAGTACTAAGAGAACCAGGACAACATCATAGAAAGGAGAGGGCATCATATTAAGGCATGCAACTTGGCAAATCATGTCAAGTAGTAGCTAGTGTTGTTACATTGGTATAACAAAGGGGACTCAACTTTTACCAAAGGCTCGTTTTAAAGTAGCAATCTAAGCATGATGAGATAGTCATTACATACATCAGAGGTATAGGGGTTGAGTGACTATGTTTACATAATAACAAAAGGCATATCATCACTAATAGCAAGAGTCAAATAGGCATTCATTACAGGGATTCAGGGTAAGGGATAGACATGCTCATGTTCATATCAGAGGTCATGGATTTAGTGCCAACAACATATGCAAATCAAGGGTATGAAATAATGAAATATAGAAGTCGGGTAACTAACCAGTTAAGTGAAGAAAATACACAGAAAAAGTATGGCAGTAGCTCAGAATCCAGTGGCCTTGGCTTCCGGCCAGCCAAAGACAGAATATAGGACAACTTTAAGTTGCGAAAGTATATTAAGTTCAGAAAATTCAAGGTTCTTTTAAGGGAATAAGGGGGAGGGTATATATAGTAATGTAAATCAGCACATAATCATGGAAGCAAATCAATCACATGTAAGGAGATATTTGCAGAATCAGTCATAGGCATAAATTAAGTGGTTCAACAAATTAAGGAAGCATCCCCAGAAATCACTCGGAGTAATTAAGGCAGAACGCGTAATACCAAAAATAACAAATTGTCCAGAATATTAGACATGTCAAATAGGGAAACATGAGATTATTCAGAATATTGGGAAAATATTAAAGGAATCACAGGTAATGCCAAACTAAAAGAGATTGTTCAGACTATTTGAATAAATATTAAAGGAAACACAAAATAACACCAGACAAATTTTAAGCGGAATATTGACGTAAAAATCAGGGAAAATATAAATAGATAAGGCAATCGAACACAAAAATGAAAGATTCACTAGAATCAGGAAGGAAAATTTTTAACCATAGTGTTAAAGGGAGGTATGAAATCGGTAAAGAAAGGTACGAAAATGAAGAAAATAAGGTAAGAATCACACGAGATAGAAACAAAGTAGTGTAAAAATCAGAAAATCAGACATTTTTTAGGTCTGATTGAAAGGGTTTGAAAATCCTAATTTGGGGTAAGTAAGAAGCGAAGGAGATATGAACATACTCTTTACCCTCAAAGATTCAAGGATGAATATAGACGGAATAACTACAGAAAATCAAAGAGCTGAACCATTTGGGTTTGATTATGGCAAGATTTGCTTGCCATATTAAGCAAACAACTAAATAAGGTCATAAACGAGTAGCCAGTGGTGAGGATAGATAAATAAGGTAAGATAATCCACGGAGGATTCCGATTTGGGGTTGAATTTGGGGAAGGTTAAGGGTGATGACGGCTTAGGGTTCATGGGGTGAGAGATGAGAGCGTTCAAAGGCGGCGCCCAGAAGGAAATGGTAGGGTTTGGGATGGGGTTGATTAATTAAAGAGGGGGATTAAACGGGGGCCGTTGATCTTAGGAGATCAACAACCAGGATTTGAAATGTGAGTGGGGTGGGTCGGTTAAATGGGTACCGATCGGGTTATAACTAAAAGGGTCATTTGGTTTGGTCTATGGTGGATTAGGCTAGGTATTAAAGTAGTTGGGCTGGAGTTATTTAGGCTAATTTGGGTAGCCTAGGTCTAAAATAGGAGTAATTTAGGGCTATTAGTTAAATACCCATTTTTAATTAATAAAATAATTCGTAAAAATGATAAATAAAATAGTAAAAATATTATTTGTGTATAAAATGATTAATAACAATTATTTAACACTATAAGAATATAAAATTTTATTTTTTGCAAAAATAAAGTTATTATAAGCATGTATAGGCTATTATTGCAAAAGTGCAATTTTAACCTTAAAAATACAAATGTAATTATAATAAATGCACCAAAAATATTTAAAACCTAGTATTGATATAAATGATGAAGTTAGATGATAAAATCATCATAAAATAATTTGTGATGCATTTAATGATTGTTTATCTAATAAAATATGAGAATAAATTGATTTAAAAATCTTTAAAATAATAGAAGAATTAGGAAAAATACTTGTATGTGTTTATAAGTTAAATGATGATGCATATGCACTATTTTGAAAGTATATATGTATATTTGAAATACATGAGGGAAAAATTGGGTATCAACACGGCATGACGTGAATCACTTTTTCCTCCACTTTGAACTTATGAATTGTACCCCTAACATGGTATCCAGTCTGCAACTATGCTCTAGTGGTGAGGATACAAAGATAGGCCAAGTAATAAATTTTTCACTCTATATTTTTCGGCCTTTAGATAAGGAATGTAATTTTTGCTTTTTGTCACAACAAATTCAAGAATATAGGCACTCTCATCCTTACCCTTTGACTCCCCCATAGGCTCATATGACTCAATTATTATCTTTCTATCTAAATACAATGTGAAAAAATGATTGGAATAAGGTCTAATGTGCCCTGATTCATGAATTGTACTACTATTTACATCCCTATATATACATACACTCAAGTCTCCCAAAATAATGTTATCTACTTCCTCATATGACTCTAGAGTACTCTTCTCAATATTGGCATCCTCAAGAAAAATATGATCTAATGATTGATATTCTCGTTTTAGCTCCTCAATTTGGCCTAGAATATTTTTTTCAGCTTCACACAACTCATCATTAAATTACTGGGTGTTACACGCATCAACCTTTCCACTCAAATATGCATCTAAGTTACGCACAACCAAGCCCAATCTGTCAATTTTTTGTGCAAGATCAACTCTCTCCTTAGCCCAGTCATTCACCAATTTTGTTAGAAGATAACGTCGTTCCTCGTATTTCCTTAATCGTGAATATTCTTCCCAATACCAACCGTTACTCCCATATTCAAATGCAGACCTCCTATAAGTCAGGTCATGACAAGCCCAAAAAGACGGGCCATAGAAGTCTTCCGTCAACCAATCGTCTTCATCAATAACCTAACTACCGGATATTTCATCCCCAGATGTCATGTTGAGAGAAATACAAACATACTAAGAGAAAATTCAAATAGTTATAAAATTAAAAATATTTACAAAAAGAAAAAATAAACAAAACTTGTAAAGATAAATGTAAAAGTTTAATCTAGAAAAATAGCTAATTCTAATTCCCCGACAACGATGCCAAAATATTGTGAGTAAATTATTGTTCCCACGAAGACCTATGATTATCTTTTAACTGATTCAAACTCAATTAACTTATCGATTCAAGAGATTTCTCACAAAATAGATAATTTACTAATTTGCTACCTAAAAACTATCAAGTAATGAAATAACTAGAAATCAACCACAACACTTAAACAATTTCGGATAACAATCAATAGGAGATAATATTCCAGGGACACGGGTTAGCTAACAATCGTATTGCGTTCTTGGCTTAAAATGACAAATTGATTTATCTAGGTTGTTGATTGACAAGGTTGATATTACTCATAAGAATCTGTCGAGTTTTTACTCGCCTATTCAAGTTAACTTAATGCCTATATGTCTATGGAATTAAGATTAACAAGAATGCACACTTCCTGTATTTCAACCAAGCAAGGCAATTAGATATATGTCTATCCTAATTGCGAATTCGTTAATCGATGCCCGAGTTCAAGAACCTGCTCTATTTAATTCTATATGCAATCTAGAATTCCCACTTTCGAGTTCAACTCTAGATTCGTAGATAGTATTTCACTGTTAGTTACTCAGTAAAATAATTAAAAACAAAATTAAATAAACAACCCAATATGATAAAATCAACTTCGTCAAATTAAACTTCAAAAAACAACATTCATGTATACCCATGACCCTAGAACAATAAGGTTCTTAGCCACTCATGTTCATACAATCATCAAAATTAATGTTTTCAAACATAAAATCAATGAATACAAGAGGAAGAATGGAAGAATTGCTCAAATTCATGCTCCCGAGTGTTTCGTACTTTTGTTCTCCTCTAAAATCACGCCCCCCCCCCCCCTTCAAAATAGGTTTAGATTGGTTTTTGTATGAGTTGGGGGCGTCTAGGGGTCGAAATAACCGAGGCCTAGTCGAATAAGGAACTATCCGGTCTCGAGCGTACAGGGAAGCTTGGGGTTCTGGCCCTGACGCTAAAAAGTTTCAGCTGCTGTAAACTGCGCCCCTCAAATTTCACTTTCTGCCTTTTTGTCTCGATTTCGCTCCAATTCGCACCCTTTCTTCTCAAATTGCATCCAAATGATTCCTACACATAGAAATACCACAAATTAGCACAAATTATTATATTGTACATCTCAAATTTACGAGACATGAGCAAAATGTGAGGCAATATACATCAAAATATGCATACATTAAGCCAAATATCAACGACTATATGCAATTAAAGTTAAAAACTAACCTACTTGTAAGCTGATTTTTTAAATTTTTTTCACTCTCACGTGTTTAAAATAGCGTGCACCCACAATCTTTGCCACATCAGCTTCGAGGGAGGTAATAGCTCTCAAAAGGCAAGTTCAGTGAGGTAATTAAGACCATGAATAGTTTAGGGGTGTAACTAATAATCTGTGTCAAGTTTAAGAATATTTTTAGGTATTCCGCCAAAAAAAATTATAATATTATATATGCATCTATTCATATTCGTTTGACTTTCTATAATGACTTGACTGAGCACAAAACTTAAAATTTTTTCAATAAATTATAATTTTGAAAGTGCAATAATATTTTAGTAGCTAAAAGAGCATGTTATTAGGGAAATTGTATGTTTAAAGGTAAAGAGTTTCGAAATACAGAAACACGAAAAATTGAATAGAAGGAACAGAAGATTAAGAACTTAAGGGGACATTTGGTTAAGAGGATAAAGATACTAATCCCAGATAGAAGATGAGAATGAATTCATTCCATATATAGTTATAGGTATTAGCTGGTGTAAATAAATTTATACTAAAATGATGAGATTGGCTATTTCACGTACAAAATGGTATAACTAATTCTGTAAAATATCTCTGTTCATGTGATATTCTTGTCCATTTCACCTGATAACCACACAACCCATTAAAATCGATATAGCAAGTGATTTAATTATTGATTGACGCTATTTTGTGGAAAGACCTTCTTAATTATATATATGTATAGTTTGATTATAATAATAATAATAATAATAATAATAATAGTAATAATAATAATAATAATAATAATAATAATAATAATAATAATTTTAAAAAAAAGGTGCGATCATACCAAATATCAAATCTATTTCTACAATTGTTTAGCTCTATAATTGAGAATTCCTATTAATTAATTGTCTTCTCTTCTAACAATTGTAATTAGTCTATTAAAGAGGAAATATGGATGAAATTGAAAAAAGCTTTCTGTTTTGCCAAAAAGGGTTAACCTTTTTCTTAAAACGAATTAATAAGTAAAATAGAGGATAAAGCCTAATCAAAGATAATTAACTCTAAACCGATGAATATTTGGGTAAAATAAATCGGAAATAGCGAAGTTTGCGAAGCTATCAAAATTATAAAAGATGTCGAGTGAAAAATAATAGATTCGTATTCTCAACATAATCATCAATACAAATCACTTTATAGTATATGATAAAGGAGAGCAAGAAATTATCTCATTAACAGTTGTTGATTACATTCCTCTTGTCTCTATGATGAAAGTTACAAAAGGGTATAACAGAGTTGTGGACTTTCCCTCGAATCCCTCGTGGATTTCACTTAGAGAGGGTTCTAAGAGAAGAAGAGAGAATTGGAAAATCCCCCTTCTGTCATTCTCTTCCCATGTATGTATACTAGGTATTATCCCTTATCCAACGGTCCTTGACAGGTGTACTGTAATATGTTGTTGACGCTTCAAGTTGACCTCCCTAAGCGCCATAGCGTGTACTATGATGCAGACCTTCTGACGATTCGACTTCGGCCATGGTCGTAATGCTCATCGTTACGGCGTCTCGTGTGCATAATCACGACTTAATAACTTTCTTGTCGTCCCCTTTTGGGGTCGTCCTCACGTGGTCAGATGCTGACCCATACAGTTAGTCCCTCCGCCTATTGTAGTCGCCCTTGGGCGAGCACGGTGGACGCACCTCGTCAATTCTAGCACAGAAATCTGAACATTTTGGGCGATGGGCGAGCACTTCTCTGAGGGGTGGTGATGTGACGTTCCGACAGAGTCATCAGACCAGTGTCAGTTGAAATGACATTAAATTCAGATGTCATTATGGCACACAATCGCCGAGTGTCACATCGTTTCACGTGCCTCTCCTGTTACTCTTTTTGAAAAAAGCGGCGCTTCATTTCTCAACTGGCGTTTTTATGTCCCTATAAATAGCAGACTCTCATTCGAATATAGCATTACTCAAATTATTCTCAGGAAGATCTTTGAAAATAGTTGCTCTTCCCTCTCAGTTCACACCTCTTAAAACGTCGGCAACTCCTGTGATTGTTACCCTTCTTCTCTTTTTTTTGTATATCCCCGATCTGTGTATTCATTCGAAATGATGCCTAGTACCTTTTCTAATCCTGACCATGTCACCGGTGCTCCGGTGCCGAAAAATGTCGTGCCTTCCCTCGATGAGGGGTTGAGTCTGGCGGAAGACGAGAGTTTTCCGATGGTAAATGAGGTGGTGTCCCGCCGAGGGAAGCCTCGGACAGATTTCAACAACGTCGCCGAAGATGAGCTTGAAACGGTGATTTCTACAATTGATTTTGCGGCGCTTGCGACATTCAAATTCAAATGGAGGATCCCTGATCATATCGAACTCATTCTGGCGGGAGATGATATAGTTCACATACATCGCCCAGGGTACTGCGCGTTCTACGCGTACCCTTATGTAATTGCATACACGCTTCCTCTTCCCTCGTTGGCGGCGAACTTCTGTCGCTTCTACGAGGTGTGCCCGGCCCAGCTCACCCCGTACATATACAAATTTTTCTTGATGCTCAACAAGTATGAAGAGCTGGCCAACCGTGGGTTTCCCTTCAGCACATGATGCATCTCTTCGTCCCCAGCTTTCATAGAGGTACTGTGTTGTATCTTCGTCACCGTGGTACTTTGTTTATATCTCGTGATCTCGTCGATTGACTGTTGTTGTTTGTTGTTTGTTTGTTTTATTTGTTTTGTTGAAGCCGAGAGGCTACCCCTTCCGCAAGTTAGGGATATTCACGAGTGGATGAGCTCGGTTCTGCCTCACACGGTGGGAATTCATGAATGGGCACGTTTAAACGAGAGGTTTGGGCGTAAACCTTCTGCCGGTAAATCACCTTGTCTTGGTCTTAATCGTTTTACCTTCCACCCTGTATTTTTCTCTGCCTTGTGTTAACATTGGGTCGTATGTCATTTTGACAGGTCGGATGGGGGAGAGAAGGGCGAGTGCCCCTACTCTTACTTTCCGCAAACCGGCTTCTTCTACTAGGTCCGTACTCCGGCAGCTGCTGCTGACGGTACTCAGAATCGGATTGTTGAGTCTGCGTCCGAATCTGGTCGTGCTGAGATTATCCCTTGCTCAGACTCTCCGACCCCTATGGTTCGCTCGGCGAGCGAATCCTGTTATGGCGTTGGCGAAGAGGCCCCATCAAAGAGGCGGGGGATAACGTCAGAAGAGACGCCTTCGATTGATGCGCCCTTGAGGGCTAATCTTGTAGGAATGATGCCCGAAACCAGGGGAGAGGTCGCCCAGGGGGCGGAAGTGTTTCCAGGTCGAACATGGAGGAGGCCGTGGTGGCATCTGGGCAAGATTCGGCGGTTGTCGTGATCATTCAGAGTGGACCCTTCACGTCTAAGCAGGCTCGCACCTCCGATTTAGCCGGCGAAAGGTTGAAGGGCGTGGTGGTGGACGACTACGAATCCGTCTCGGACATTGATCCTGAGGATATGAGGTTGTTCAAAGAAGGATTTATCAGGTTCGATGTGAGAGCGGGTGGTCCTTCCCGTGTGCTCGAAATCTCGTCGGACTTTAACCTTTTGGAGAATACAGTGGATTTGGTGAATCAATTCGACCTCTTAATTTTCGCCGCCGAAAGCAGGTCTCTTCGGGAGATTAACGACTCTGGCTTGTCACGCGACGTGGATGGAATGGCGTTAAGGGTGAGTTCCTTGACTTCGCTTCCTTAGCTCTTGTGTTTTTTGTTTCCGCTGACTCTCTCCTCTTGTTTTTTGCTTTTAGACTTATATATTGGAGACTTAAAGTGCTCGTCGGGCCGAGACGCGGGCCGAAATCTTTCTGAAGATGGCCGCGAAATACCGCCGATATCGCAACAAGTGCCGAGAGATGCACATGCGACTTAGAGCGTGTGGTGACATTCGACCCCTTACGGAGGAACTGGAGAAAAAGAATAAGGACTTGATGCGGTCTGTCCGTAGATGTAGCGAGCTCGAGGAATTGATCAGAGTTAAAGACAAGGAGCTCAAGGTGGGAAAGGGTGTCACGGCTGAGTGTGAGGACCTTCAAGCGACAGTGTCGTCTTTGCGAGCCGAGCTTGAGCAGAATGCCACCAGAGTTGCCGATTTGAGCGAGGAATGGATCGAAAAGGTGACCGATTTGGAGAGGAAGGTGGTGGATTGGAGAGGGCTAAAGTGGCCCGGTTGCGGCTGTGGTGAGGGCGGCGGCGCTGGAAGATACCGTGCGCATCCTCAGATCCGAACAAGAGGCGGAGAGGCAGACGACCACGATAAAGGAGGCAAGCCTCGATGAAGGGATCAGCGAGCTTGAGCGGGATGCCTCAAATCTGAGGGATAGAGTGGCGGCTCTTGAAGCTGAGAAGGCGCAGTTTCTGTCTCAGACCCTCCCAGACTCTGCCCCTATTGTTCCCCGCCATTTGTATGAGGTGTGGGTCCATGCCGATGCCAAGAGAGATGTGTATAAGGACCTGTGGGCGGCAGGGAATGTCACTGAGGCAGCCTTTGAAAACGCTCGCGTGAAGGCGCGCGAGACTCGACTCGCCTGCGGCTATGATCCCTCGACACCGGAGTCCGATGGGGTTGCTGAGGTTGGAGATGATCTTTCTTCCGTTGACGGTAGTGCTGGCGAGGATGACTGCGGAGATGCGACAGAGTGAAATATGTGGTCTTTTGGTACTTGTTCTTTTTTTTTGTTCTTTCCTTAGGTGTTGCTGATCATTGNGAGGGGGTTGTTTGTGCCTCTTGTGAAATGCTGTATGTATGCAATTTTTGAATAAGATTCACTTTGTTTTCGGTTGTACGTCTCTGGATCTTTTCCCTTTTCTTTTCTCCTTTTATTAAAAGGGTTTTCGGACTATCTTGTGATGAGTCCCTGTTTTAAAATAGGAAATTTTGGTGGGATCAAAACTCGCGTTATTCGAGCAGAGTCTGGCTTTCTAGTTGATTCGAGCGAGGTCGAATTTACTTGATTCGAGCGAGGTCGAATTTGCTTGATTCTAGTGAGGTCGAATTTCACTTGATTCGAGCGAGGTCGAATTTTACTCGATTCGAACGAGGTCGGATTTGCTGGATTAGAGTTAGGTCGGATTTATTTGATTCAAGCGAGTTCGAATTTATTTGATCCGAGCGCGGTCGAATTTATTTGATTCGAGCGCGGTCGAATTTATTTGATTCGAGCGAGGTCGAATTTATTTGATTCGAGCGAGGACGAATTTATTTGATTCGAGCGAGGTTGAATTTATTTGATTCGAGCGAGGTTGAATTTATTTGATTCGAGCGAGGTCGAATTTTACTCAATTCGAGCGAGGTCAAACTTATTTGATTCGAGCAAGGTCCAATTTATTTGATTCGAGCGAGGTCGAATTTACTTTGGCTACTCAAGCGAGGTCGAGTGTTACTTTGGCGACTCGAGCGAGGTCGAGTTTTACTTTGGAGACTCGAGCGATGTCGAGTTTTACTTTGGCGACTCGAGCGAGGTCGAGTTTTACTTTGGCGACTCGAGCGAGGTCGAGTGTTACTTTGGCGACTCGAGCGAGGTTGAGTGTTACTTTGGCGACTCAAGCGAGGTCGGGTGTTACTTATCAATATATTTATAAGAACCTGGTTGGTTTAAGGGAGGCTGTTGGAAATTAAACCAAGATTAATTAATATTCCTACGTCATCTAGGATTTAATATGTACTAGTTTATTTAATTTATGTCTAATTAGGATTCACAACCAAAATCATGTAGGAATATATTTCTAGATTCTAGTCAAATTTAGTTTTGTAGTATTATAAATAGGGGTGATACTACTTGTTTTCTTGTAGAGAGATTCAAGAGTTTATGAGTTGTGAAAAAGCCTCCAACCACGTTCTCTCTGTAGTTTAATAAATTTCTTCTATATAGTCTTTGTTGAAGTTTTTGCTTGTACCTAAATTATTCTTGTAGTATTTCAATCCTTCATATATGCCTCTATTCATATTCGTTGAACTTTCTATAATGATATGATTGATCGAAAAATTTAAGAATTTTTATATAACTTATAATCTTGAAAATGCAATAATATTCTAGTAGCTAAAAAAACATGTTATTGGGGAAATTGTATATTTAAAGTTAAAAAGTTTCAAAATACAGAAACACGAAAAATTGAATAGAAGGAATAGAAGATTAAGAACTTAAGGGGACATTTGGTTAAGAGGATAAAGATACTAATCCCAGATTGAAGATGAGAATGAATTTATTCCATATATAGTTACAGGTATTAGCTAGTGTAAATAAATTCACACTAAAATAATGAGATTGGCTATTCCACGTAGAAAATGGTATAACTAATTCTGTAAAACATCTCTGTTCATATGATATCCTTGTCTATTTCACCTCATAACCACATGTCCCATTAAAATCGATATAACAAGTGATTTAATTTTTGATTGACGCTATTTCGTGGAAAGACCCCTTGATTATATATATGTATAGTTTGATAATAATAATAATAATAATAATAATAATAATAATAATATGATAATTATGATAATAATAAATAAATAAAAAGGTGCGATCATACCAAATATCAGATCTATTTCTACAATTGTTTAGCTCTATAATTGAGAACTCCTATTAATTAATTCTTGTCTCCTCTTCTAACAGTTGTAATTAGTCTATTAAAGAGGAAATATGGATGAACTTTGAAAAAGCTTACAGAAACTGAGACAGCTTATTCCGCTTTCCTCTCTAATTAATTATCCATAACTTCTTGAATTAGCATCTCTCCCTAGTTTTCAAATGCCATTGACTAATCCGAGTATTAGATTTAATTAAATCCCAGCTAGAAAAAACAAAAAAAATTCGCAAATAAAGAAGAAAAATATCCCAAGTGAACCTTATAGCCGAACGTGCAACCCTAAAATTGGACAGACCCTCCAACCTACATAATCATCATTAATTAGTACAATGATTATGATTAGTAGTGAGATGATAATCTTAAAAATTATTAGTGGCTATCATTTGTTTTCTCCTTTTTTCCTTTCAATTGTCTCCGGGAATGCAGGAGTAGGTTGATATGGTTGTATTTTCGCATTTAACAACAGAGTATAATAATATTCTGCGTTCAGTAACTTGAAATGTTGAATACGTTTTTAATTAGATACACCTTATATTTAGGCATATTATTCTATATTTCAATTGCACTCACCATTTAAACTAAAATTACATTTTTCCTCCGTTATAAAATAAAATAAGAAAAATCTTGTAGGAAAAATAATAGATAATATTGACAAGGAACAAGTCGGAAAGAAGAACAACTTAACGAAAAATATTGTGTTGTGGCAAGTCACTGCCTTGAAAGCGATATCGACCCGACTGAGAACAAATCGTTAAGACCGTCCGATTGGGTAATCTTTAAGACCCGTATTTTGTTGAAGTAGAATGGAAGAAAATGTAAAAAAAGACTTTTCACGATCAATGAGCGACACTTTGTCTTTCACAAAAGACAAAGAAGTTAAGAAGGAAAAAAAGACTACAAAAAAATCTTTGACTTTGCATTATAAAATATAAATAACATAAAAAAAATCTATTTCTTAATAATTACTTTCTAGTTTTGAAAATAAAATAGCTTTAAACTATTTATTTTACCCAATTTTTGTTCTCTATCTTATAAGTTCATCATTCCTACTGTGCCCTAGTCTCCGTCAAGGCTATTATCTAACAGAACCAAGATCTTAAAAACATTTTTCTAATTTATATTAGTCTTATATACAAAAGTTCGAAAAATTCATTTGATAAAGAAAACATCATATCCAAAAATTATAGTATAAATAATTCCATGGATTTAAATTATTAAAAAATGTGAAAACAATGTAATTAATAATATCATAATGTCAAACATTTTAACGTGCCAAAATGGAAAGTATCATAAAAGTTAAAAGTGTAAAGTTCGGAGATTGATTCTTATCCAACCATTTCTACAGCTTGATCATCTACGTAGGAACTTTTTTCCAAGTTCACCAAATCCTTGACCACCAAAACACAAAAGCATAAACAAAGAAATCTAATGGTTTAACAATAATATACTCTCATCTAGAAAACCAAACCAAAAATTAGAAGGAAGTAGGAGTTTAACCGGTTCAACCGTTTGATAGCGATAACAACAAGAGTTAGACCTCTCTATAACAACATCCTAATATAACAATATTTCATTATAAAAGTCAAGTTTTTTGGGAACTAAATATCATGTTTTGTTATGATATATTTACTCTATTATAGCAATTCGCTATAATATTTAAAGATATTCAAAACAAACGACGTTGTTATATTGAGGTTTGACTGAATAACATATACATTATGATCCCACAAGTATACATAGGCTTTATTATTACCAGCTACCTCAAGTGAAGTAGAAATGTTATTTTCGATAGACCTTCGGCTCAAAAAAGTACTTTTAAAATAGATTTAAATTACAAGAGTAAAAGCTAGAAATAAAAATACCGAAGTAAAGAAAAGTATTGACAACAATTAGTAAAGATACACAAATTAGAAAAAATAATGACCGTAATAAATTAAAGAACAAGACAATAATTGAATAATAATATTAATACTTATAACAAGAAGCGATGGACATATAAATTGCTCTAAATTAGAATTATGCTCTCCCACAAAAAATAAAAAAATTGCTCCACTAACTACGAAACTTCTATCCCAATTTTCGAAAAGTGGGAAAATGAAAACTCATAGTTTATAGTACAGCTAATGAGGATTAGATTGATATTTCATCTGGTTCACAATAAGTGTCCAGTTTTCTTTTTTATTTTAGTTCAAAATAAGTGTTCAGTTATGTTATCAAGAAAAAATTCAATTTGTTTTTACTCTTTTATCCTTATGTGTATATTTTTAAAAAACTTTTCTCACTCTTCACTATAATTATGTAATCAATACTTTAATAAGGATAATTTAGTCATACTAAATCTTTTTGCATAGGATTTAATAGTTTCTTAATGGGCGTGCCAAAATAAAAATGAACACTTATTGTGAACCGGAGAGAGCAGTTAATAAACACCGTGAAATTTGGTCTGCAGTTTAGGGGTCAAACTAAGGAAGATTAAGGATTTGTTTAATTGGTTAGGGCAGAGGGCACAGGGTTTTCTGCAAGTGGACCCCTCAAAACTCTATTACTGTTGGCGCCACAGGGGACACTATGTGGGTCCCTTCTCACTAAACTTCATTGTAGGACTAACCATTGTTGTATTGACTACAAATTAATACCCCTCCCCTTCACTTTGAGTGATTTTTTGATTGTTTTTTATGGTACATAATATTTACAGTAATTTTTTTAAATATTAAGAAATAATTAATTTTGTTCCGAAAATTATCATTGGAGTAAAGATCATATAAATATTTTTTTATATTTTTAATATACAAATTAAGATTAATATGGTCAATTTTATTATTAATTAATATGTGAAAACAATCAAAAAAATCACTTAAAATTGATTGGAGAGAGTACTTCTTAAAATATATTTCGAGTGAGAAATGTCATTGTAGATTAGACAATCTATTTTTATTTCAAAATGATTTAATACCACTATTCCATAAGATAATTAAATTTGTTTTGAACATAGTTAATTGAAATCATAAAATCTAGATAATTCTGCCCCGGAAAAAATTATAAGTATCATGTTAAAAACGATATAGCGCGAGTAATAAATCTACATTAGTTATGGCTTCTAGATAAACATTTAATCAGCTAAAACAAGTAAGCTAAAATTTGTCGAAGGTGATTAAGAACACAAGATCGTTTCCCTTTTATTTTAGTTGTTGTTTGAGCAACAAGAATGTATAATACAATATACTAGAGCGGTCAATATGGGTTTGGCCTGTTGGGTTAGCCCAGCCCAGTCCGTGATTTAGCAGGGTTGGGCTAGAGTTTTTGGAGCCCATTTAAAAATGAGGCTTTTAAGCCCGGCCCAAGTAAGCCCGTGGCCCCTGAGGCCGGACTGCCCATGGGCCTAATAAATTTTTTTATTTAAAGTATATGAAATATAGAACGTATACTGCCTCTAGCGATGGAAAATCAGAATTGGATCTTTACTTAGAGGAACCAAAGCTTGATCTTGAGAAGTTCCAAGAGATGGATGTTGTCATGTATTGAAAGGACCATTCTAGAAATATCCAGATCTTTTAGTGATGGCGCGTGATGTACTTAGTATTCCTATTACCACTGTAGCATTAGAATTAGCATTTAGTATTGGTGGACGTGTTTTGACAAAGTACAGAAGTTGCATCCATCATGAAAATATCCAAATGCTTATTACTACTCGAAATTGGCTGCACGACTTTTCTCAAACTCAAACTGGTAATATTTTTTTTACGTGAATTTGAATATTATTAGTTTTTAAAATTTAATTATTCTTAATATTTAACTAATTAATATTGCTTATAAATTGTAGATGTAGATGAAAGTGAAGATGTTAAGACAACCTTGTTACAAGCAGATTCAAATGTGTTTAATGAAAATGACGTGTTGTATATCCCATAAACGTCATGGACGTTCTCTTGAATAGTTCGTTTTGAGTTTGGACTTTTAGTGAATAAAGTATATTCTTGTCTTTTACTTTTTTAGTGTTTATTGTGATATATTAGAACAGTATAAAAAATTATTAAGTTAAGTAAAAAATTTCCTATAAAATATTTTTAACGTTTAAATATTTATCTTTTTTAGGTTAACTTAAAGAAAAAATATAAAATTATATTTTAAAAAATTATGGGCGACCCACATAGGGCTGGGGTGGGCTAACCATTATAAGGCCCATCAAAATGGTGCGCTAGTCCAGCCTAGCCCGTCAACTACTAAAGTCCATGTGGGCTGGGTTGGGCTAACCCGACCCAACCCATATTGACAGATCTACAATATACTGATTATTTAACTATGATCACCAAAAAATGAACTGCTTTTGTGTATGATAAAAATTTCATATACATTAACTTCTTATGAAACCTACTTATTCTGAGATTGTAATGTCATTTTTATTACTATGGAAGTGTGGGATAAAAATGCAGGATACTTATCCCTAAAATAATTAATACTGAGATAATTTTGTATACGGTCGAAATCAGGTGTGCCCGATTTCATAAGCTCGAAGAGGTCACCCCGAGGTCAAGTTCAGATGAATCAAGATAGATCGGGCTCAAGGATAATGAAGAAGCGCAGACCTCCAAAACCAAAGCACACAACATCGGTGGGCCAAGTATAAGCTACCTCGAAATGATACCGTTTTAGGCTTGTACTAGAACGGGCGATAATTCCACAATGGCACAAATATCAAGGCGTAAATCTCGGAATGGATTTATACGAATTCGTACAAATCCGTTAGACAACTGTATAAATTAGATTTCTTGCCAGAAATAGAAATGTACCTTATTTAAGACTCCCCTATTATATAAAAGGGAACCCATTCATTTGTAAACATCATCAATCATTGGCAAAGAATATACACCCTTATTTTTATGCTCAACGGAATTGTTCTTTAGCTTTATAATACTCTTTTTACTTTACTTTATTGTTCATCTGAATCCATCTCAAGGTCATCTTGGCTCGAGGCCGAGGCATTTTGATACGTTGGTTTGATCTATCTTGCTCACTTAACTCATATATTTATCTTATTGTTCTTCAATTAGTATTGGACTAGATCACATATCTTTAGGACCTAATTATAAGTTTAATTGTTACTCAGATTTTAGGATAAACAGTTTAGAGCCCACCGTGGGGCTAAAGATAATAGTGATTATTCCAGTGCTGATTTTTCATAACACACGTTATTTTTACACTTGTTTCTTGTCAAAGCTTCTTTGCTTTCATCGGGGACTGGCCCTACAATCATGAAAATGCTCGAAGAACTCACCAAAGGGATCGAATCAGGAGAAAAGAGGATAAAATATAATGACAAAAAGGATTTGGATTCCAAAAAGCTCGTACAAAAGCCTTTTCCCTCGAGAGCAGCCTTGAAGCCTATTCCAAAGAAGTTCCGCATGCCGGACATACCTAAATACAACGGGACCACCGATCCTAATGAGCACATCACTACATACACACGCGGTATAAAGGGAAACAATTTAGAGGACGATGAGATCGAGTCCGTTTTGTTGAAAATTTTTGGGAAAACTTGTATCACAACTTGCCCCTAGACTCCATCGATTCATTCGCGATGTTGGCAAATTCATTTGTAAAGGCACACGGTGGTGCTATAAAGGTTGCAATTAGAAAATCGGACATTTTCAAGATTAAACAAAGGGAAAAAGAAATGTTGAGGGAGTTCGTGTCCCGATTTTGATGGAACGAATGGAGTTACCGCCAGTCTCCGATGATTGGGCCGTTCAATCTTTCACACAAGGGTTGAATGAGAGAAGTTCGATAGCATCACGACAATTGAAGAAAAATCTTATCCAGTCGCTACCAATCAAAGATCAGGGTCGAGGATGACCAGTTGGGAGCCCCCTCGGGGTCAGTTCACCCGAACAGGTTATCAGTAAAGGCTTTGAGGTATATCGACAGAGAACCGAGGTCAAATAGAGAAGGGTACCAGCCATATATCTCGGATCAAAGAAACAGTGGTTCGGTACGCAACCCACCCCCTCCCCCCCAAATGATCGAAGAAAACATCGGGTGCAAAATTCTCAGGGACTCATGAGTAAGAATGGATTTGACAAGTACACCGATCCCGAGGAAGCACCTCGATTATTGGAGTATAACTTCAGTGTCGATGCCTCTGGTATCGTTTCGGCCATTGGAAGAATTAAAGATAACATGTGGCCCATGCCTATGAAAACTGACCCTTCTCAAAGAAATTCTAACTTGATGTGTAAATATCATGGTACACATGGCCACAGGACCGAGGACTGCAGACAGTTGAGGGAAGAGGTAGCTTGGTTGTTCAATGAAGGTCACCTTCGAGAATTCCTCAGTGACAGGTCCAAACTTCACTTCAGAGAAAGAGACTCTAATAGAAAGGATGAGCAAGAAGAACCCCAGCATATCATCCACATGATTGTTGGTGGGGTCGACATCTCGCAAGGACCTGTTTTGTGATGATCCAAAGGGGTTATCTTGTGATTTAAGACTCTATTCCGCGCTCGTTAGACTTAAAACCCTTATTTTTACTCACCTCGATTTACGTGCACAGTCTGGGCATAAATCTGGAAGACCTTTATGTGGAAATTCATGAAATAATAATTTTCTGAATTTAAAAGTGATTTTTAGTTGACTTTGATAAATGTTTTGAGTAAACGGATATGGACCTGGGTTCCGACGGTCCCGGAAGGTCCGTAGTAAAATATGGGACTTAGACGTATGCCCGGAATCGAATTCCGAGGTCCCTAGCTCGAGAAATGATTTTTTGATGAAAATTGTAAGACTGAAATTCTGAGGATTTAAAGAAATTGATTAATGTTTGGTCTCGTTAGTAACGGGACCGTATATTGGTTCCAGAGCTCGGTACATGTTTAATATAATATATCATGTTTGTGAAATTTGGTGGAGATCGGAGTTGATTTGACGTGATTCGGACGCTCGGTTGAGATGATAGTAATTTTGAAATGTTCTTGAGAAATGCATGAGTTTTGGTGCTAAATCTGTAGTTCTAGGTGTTGTTTTTGTAATTTTATCGCACGAGAAAGTCCGTATGAAGTTTTTAGACGCGCGTGCATGTTTGGTTTGGATCCCCGAGGGCTTAGGTAAGTTTCGGGTAGGCTACGGGGTGTTTAGGACTTAGGAAAAATTTGCTGGTGTAGAACTACCTGTGTTGCAGGCCTCTGATCTCGCAATTGCGAGATCAGGCATCACAAATACGATCATAGCAGGCTTCGCAATTGTGAGGCTTTTATCGCAAATGAGAACAAAGGTTGGGCCATGCAGTCTTCGCAATTGCGAGTAAATCTTCGCATTTGCGAGGTAAGTGGGGAGGGACAGTCATCGCAAATGCCAATAAACCTTCGCATTTGCGAAGTGTATCTAGGAAATGAGTCTTAACAATTGCGACCAAATGGTTCACATTTGTGACAGCAACAGAAATGCGACAGGTTCGCATTTGCGAGCTTCGCAACTACGAAGCTCAGGTCGCAATTGCGACATCTGCAACTGATAACTTTGGACTTAGACAGGATTTTATGTTCATTCTTCCATTTTTTGAAACCTAAACTTCAAGAGGCGATTTTCTAAAGACCAAATCTTCCCCAAATCATAAGTAAGTGATTCTTAACTATTTTCTTTCAATCTTTTACTTCCTTTAACAAGATTTCAACCTAGAATCTAGGATTTTTATGGTGGAATTGGGAATTTTGGGTAGAAAACTAGGTATATCAAAATTTGGGGATTTAGACCTCAAGTTGAGGTCGGATTCCAAAACCAATTGTATATCCGGGCTTGGGGGAGAATGGGTAATCTGGCTTTGGTCCAAATTTCGGGTTCGGACCAAGCGGGCATGGGTGTTGACTTTTGTTGACCTTTTCAAATATGAACTAAATTGAACCGTAGTATCGGGGATGATTCCTAAGGCTTATGTTGAATCATTTGGTTGAAAATTTTCTAGATGTTGTGGACTCGGAGGCTAATTTGAAAGCAAAGTTGTGATTGAGCATTAAGTGATATTGGGAGCGAGGTAAGTGTCGTGTCTAACTTTGGCTTGAGGGAATAGGTATTATGTGATTATTTGATGCGTGTTTTGTTGTTGAATACGATGTATAGGTGAGGTGACGAGCACCTATGCGTTGTGATCGAGTCATAACATGCGAGTAAAATTTCATTCTTGCAAATTTTGAAATCATGAGTCATATTATCCATGCTTATGGTTGTTATTGAAATGTTGGGAGACTTATATCCGGTTCCACCGAGGTTTGATAAATTTGTAATATTGATTCAAATTGAGATATTAAATTGTTAATTAATCATTGATGAAATATTGGTTTCTTTGTGAAACTTCTCTCCATCCGTTGTTATTGATTTATTTATATTGTGAGGAAGAGTATAGAGCACGAAAGGTGATGATGTGCATGATTTATTTATATTGTGAGGAAGAGTGTAAAGCACAAAGGGTGATGTCGTTCATGATTATTCATATTGTGAGGAAGAGTGTAAAGCACGAAGGGTGATGCCGTGCCATGAAGGGTGATGCCGTGTATATCATGTGAGGTTTAATGCACGAAGGATGATGTCGTGTTGTTTTATTTATATATTGGTGAGGTTGAGAGTAAAAGCACGAAAGGTGATGCCGTGCCATTTTCCTTGGTTTTCTTTATTGCTTAATTTATTTGAGGATTCTGTTCAAATTGTGACTTTTTATTGTTTCTCACTTATTGTATTATGATTTCCCCTTCCCATTATTTCTGCTTTATTTATATGTTTACCGTTGTTGCCATTAACATGATTATACTATTCAGGTTTTATGCGGTGTCTTGTCCTAGCCTTTTCACTACTTCTCCAAGGTTAGGCTCGACACTTACCAGTACATGGGGTCGATTATATTGATACTGCACTCTGCACTTTCTGTGTAGATCCAAGTTTAGATCCGAGCTGATTTTGATTCGTAGCTAACTTCACCGCAGGAGACCCGAGGTAGATTTGCCGACGTCCGCAGATTCCTAGAGTCCCTTCCTTTATATTCATTCACTGTTTATTTAGTTCACAAACAATTTTACATTTTTCTTTCAGCCAAATACTTGTAGTAAATTCTTAATAGTCAGTGAGTTGTGACTCCAGACCCTGGTAGCTAGACATACAGTTTTCATATGCGCAGTATTACTATGCAAGTTTCGTTTCTTACTTTAATTATTATGTGTTGAGTTATAGTGATTCTCAGTATTTTGTATGATTATTATGTTCCAACTTCTAATGTTGGATTGCCTAGCAAGTGCAGCGTCAGACGCCATCACGATCCCGACGGTGGGAATTCAGGTCGTGATATGTTTTCAAACGCACCAAAGTGTCGAGTACAAGGGACAAACGGACCCGAGATTATATAACCAAAGGCACCCTTACATTCAACAATGAGGAAACAGAAGGCCTCTTTCAGACGCACAATGACGCCCTAGTAATTTCTATTTTACTAAATAAAATTCAAGTTAAACGTGTTCTTGTGGATACAGGTAGCTCGTCCAACATAATCAGGTTGAGGGTCGTAGAGCAGCTCGGGCTGCTAGATCAGATCGTACCAGCATCTTGAGTCTTAAAAGGCTTCAACATGGTAGTGAAACAACGAAAGGAGAGATCATCATGCCCGTGAATGTGGCAGGGACCATCAATGACACAAAAATTTTCATGTCATCGAAGGTGACATGAGCTACAATTCATTGCTCGGAAGTCCGTGGATCCACAACATGAGGGAGGTACCATCGACTCTTCACTAGATGATGAAGTTTCCAACAAAAGATGGCGTTAAAACAGTTTAAGGGGAAAAAACTCATTAAATTCCTTATCAATAACATAGATTGTTTTGCGTGGTCCTATTCAGACATGAAAGGGATTCCACCAGAGATAACAACACATCGGCTAAGTTTCGACCCCAAGTTTAAACCAGTGAAGCAAAAGAGAAGGCTGCAGTCCGAGGTAAAATATGCGTTCATAAAGGACGAGGTAACTAAACTTCTCAAAATAGGTTCCATTAGGGAAGTCAAATATCCCGAGTGGTTAGTGATAGTAGCCTATATTATGCATTGTAGACGCTATTTGCACTCTAAATTAACCATTCTTTATTGATGTTTAAATGATAAAAGATAACAAAATTCTCTAATTGAGATTTTTATGTTGTACAAGAGCCACTGCGAGCTAGGAGGAAGATGAGGAGAGTTTTGGAGTCAATTATGGACATACAAGGACAATCAAGGATAGTCTGGATGAAAAAGATCAAGAAAAGTCAAAGAAAACAGTGAAAGCCAGGTCCGCGACCGGGCCTGGGCGCGGTGCAGAAACAGAAAGTTCGTGAATGACCGCGGTTGAGATCGCGATCGCGGTCGAGGATTTAGTAGCGGCAGATTTTAAGGGCTAAAGTGTAAATTCCTGGGAAATTAACCTAAACCTATAAGAACCCAAAACTCGTCCAAGAGTCAGTTTAAGCTTGTTTTAGACTCAACTGGAGGCAAGAACAACTGAGAGGAGATCAAGTCATTTTTAGAGTTTTTCATTCTTCTTATTTTTACCATTACTTGTGAATCATGAGCCATATTATTGCTTTGTCTTATTTTAGTATGAGTAGCTAAACATTTAGTCCTGGGTTGATGGAACCAATTGTTGGATGAAGTTTTTAACTCTATTGTGATAGAATCAAGCCGTGTTTGTTCTATGATTGTTCAACTATATTTTGTATTGTGATTAATTGAATGGGCCCTTGATTAATCGTGTCTAATTGCCTTGTGTTGCTTGAGAAAGAATACTTGGTTATATTGTTATTGAACAACACCACTTTTGGGTAATTGAAGAGATTCATTACTTGAATTTAAAAGCGGGTTTAGAAATAACGAAGCTTTGGTGGGATAATCTTGAGTTGCATAAATTGTTAGCTAGAGTAGTTCGAAAGAATGCTTCTAGTAAATTGCCATAATTGATCGACAGATGACTACGGTAACCCCTAACTCATAATCCTCACAGAATCCTACATCGAGATTATAGCTTAAGAGTTAAGAATTAATCTGACAATTGGGAAAATCAATACCCTAGATCTTTCTACCCTTGAATTCATCTTTATTCCTAATTATTGTTAGTTTTCTTATCATTTTACTTAGTTAAATAAAGTCCACTACTTATTGATAAAAGTCTTACATCTGGAAACTGTCTGAACTTAGCCTTATTAAGAGTTGTAGTGAATAGGTTAGTTCCATGTGGATTCGACTTCGGACTTAAACCGGATTATATTTGCATCGACCGCTTTGTCCTTTTTTATAAGGCATAGTTGGGCGTGATAAGTTAGCCAATGTAGTCGTGGTTCCTAAAAAAGGAAACAAGCTTGGAATGTGCGTAGATTTTAAATATTTAAACAAGGCATGCCCTAAAGACTCCTTTCCACTGCCTAAAATCGATCGTATAATCGATGCCACAGCCGTCCATGATATCCTTTCTTTTCTCGATGCCTACTTCGGGTATAACCAAATTCAAATGAACCTGGAGGACCAGGAAAAGACTTCATTTATCACTAAGTATGGAACATATTGTTACAATGTCATGCGCTTCGGGCTAAAAAATGCGAGCCACATGTCAACGCCTAGTTAATAAAATGTTCGAACAACAGATAGGTAAATCAATGGAAGTTTACATTGACGATATGTTAGTTAAGTCCCTGCGCGCAGAATACCATTTGACCCATTTGCAGGCAACATTCGAGGTTCTGAGAAAATACAACTTGAAACTCAACCCCGAGAAATGCGCTTTCGGAGTCGGCTCGGGCAAGTTCCTATGTTTTATGCTATCAAATAAGGGGATCGAGATTAACCCCAACAAAATTAAAGCCATCGAAGAAATCACCATCGTAAACAATGTGAAGGCCTTACAGTGGCTAACCGAGCGGATAACTGCTTTGGGCAGATTTATCTCGAGGTCATCGGATCAGAGTCACAGATTCTTCTCTTTGCTCAAAAAGAAGAATGATTTCGCATGGACCCCAGAATGTCAGCAAGCGTTGGAGGAATTAAAGAGGTACTTATCGATCCCACCTCTGCTTCACACTCTGAAGGCGGATGAGAAACTATACTTGTACTTGGCTGTGTACGAGGTAGAAGTAAGTGTCGTGCTAGTCGAACCTTAGGAGTTGCTGAAACCAGATATCCACATTTAGAGAAGTTCGCACTTGCATTAATAAGTGCATCTAGAAAATTAAAACCATATTTCCAATGTCACCCTATATGTGTGTTAACTAATTATCCACTTTGAAATGTTTTGCACAAGCCCGACTTATCGGGCCGATTGGCCAAATGGGCCATCGAGCTCGGTGGCTACGATATTGAATATCAACCTCGAACGACTATCAAGTCTCAAATTCTAGCAGACTTCGTGGCTGATTTACTCCTACCCTCGTACCCGAAGTAAAGAAGGAACTTTTACTAAAGTCAAGTACATCGACGGGTGTATGGACCCTTTTCACAGACGGTGCCTCGTATGTGAAAGGATCCGGGCTCGGCATTATTTTAAGGACACCAACGGGTAGAACTATTCGATAGTCTATCAAAACTTCTAGATTAGATAATAATTAGGCCGAGTACGAGGCCATGATTGCAGGTCTCAGGTTAGCTAAAAGCCTGGGAGTAGAGGTCGTCGAAGCCAAATGCGACTCTCTATTGGTGGTGAACCAAGTAAGCAAAAGCTTCGTGGTTCGAGATGATAGGATGCATAGATATTTAGACAAGTTACAGGTGACGTTGCACCGCTTCAAGGAGTGGATGCTGGATCATATACCTCGGGAGAAAAACAGTGAGGCCGATGCACTTGAGAATTTGGGTTCATCAGTCGAAGAAGATGATGTTGTCCCAGGGATTGTTGTTCAGTTGTCGAGGTCTGTGGTCGAGGAAGGTCACACTAAGATAAACTCTACAAGTTTGACTTGGGATTGGAGGAACAAATATGTTGAGTATTTGAAGCACGGAAGCTCCCTTCGGACCCTAAAGAATCGAGAGCCTATGAGCTAAAGCAGACCGATTCGCACTGGATGAAAACGAAACGTTGCACAGGAGGACCTTCGATGGAGCCTTGGCCGTATGCTTAGGACCATGGGACACCGATTATGTTTTAGGAGAAATCCATGAAGGCATTTGTGGGAACCACTCCGGCGCTGACTCCTTGATTAACAAAATTATTAAGGTTGGGTATTACTGGGATAACATGGGGAAATACTAAGGATCTCGTTTGAAAGTGTGACAAATGCCAAAGGTTTTCACCAATGATCCATCATCCAGGTGAACAACTTCATTCGGTCTTATCCCTGTGGCCGTTCATGAAATGGGGGATGGACATCATAGGCCCTCTGCCCACAGCACCATGTAAAGCTAAGTTCATTTTGTTTATGACTGACTACTTTTCAAAGTGGGTAGAAGCGCAAGTCTTCGAGAAAGTAAGAGAAAAAGAAGTCGTAGACTTCATATGGGACCACATCGTGTGCCAGTTTGGGATACCGCTGAAATAGTTTGCGACAATGGGAAGAAATTTATTGGCAGCAAGGTGACAAAGTTCCTTGAAGAACACAAAATAAAAAGGATTTTATCAATGCCATATCACCCAAGCACAAACAGCCAGGACGAGTCCACAAACAAAACTATCATCTAAAACTTGAAGAAGAGGTTGAATGATGCTAAGGGAAAATGGAGAGAGGTGATGCCCGAGGTATTATGAGCATATCGAACGACGTCAAAATCCAGCACGAGAGAAACTCCATTCTCTTTGGTGTACAGTTCCGAGGCATTGATTCCGGTCGAGATCGGGGAGCCTAGCGTCAGGTTTCAGCACGCAACCGAGGAGTCAAACAACGAGGCTATGAACACTAGTCTCGAGCTACTGGATGAAAAACTAGACGCTGCACTTTTTCGAATGGCCGCACATAATCAAAGGACCGAAAGGTATTATAACAGGAGGGCAAACCTTCGCCACTTCGTAGTCAGGGACTTAGTCCTAAGAAAAGTCACCCTCAATACTCGAGACCCAAATGAAGGGACGCTACGCCCAAATTGGGAAGGACCGTATCGCGACATGGAAGTTGTTGGAAAGGGATCTTACAAACTTAACACGATGGAAGGCGAACAATTGCCAAGCAATTGGAATGTATCGCTACTCAAACTATATTATTTCTAAGGTATGATTTTCTCCTTTTTCCATTTATATACGAGACTAACTCATTACAGGTGCTCGATCGAAGACGACGAAACACCCTTCGACTCGAAGATCTTAGGTTTTAAAGCATGCGTTGCACTCTTTTTTCCTTACATCGGGTTTTATCCCAAATGAATTTTTTCGGCAAGTTTTTTAACGAGGAAACAATTATATGCTACCTAAGGGAAATTCAATAAGTATCCAAGGCTTATTTTCAATCAAGTTCGAATACTGGGGGGGCATCACCCTCGGGGGCTAACATTTTCGAGGAAAATGCTAGCCCCCGAGGGAAAACCTCGATAGGAAAACCTTGTAATGGGCCAAACGGTCAAAGGAATCGTGTCCGTATAGAATAATCAAGCCTCAAAGGCAAAACATGTACATATGTACGAGCTATTTAAAGAAGCACCTTTTCTATTAAAGATTTTGTGTCTTGAAGACATTTGTTACTCCATACTTATAATTCTATATGAGAAAAGGCTCAAGATCCGAAACACAAGCACATCTAGACAACTCGGGGACTATCATCGATAGTCAACATATTCAAACTAGGTAAGCTCTAACTCATAAGACCTCAAAGAGGCGCCCCTCGACAAAAAGGCCAAGGCCATCACACTCGGGGACTAACATTTCGAACAAGTTCGAAATATTATCGGACATACCCAAAGGCTTCGGCTATAATAAAGACTATGGTCATATAAAAATGCGACGGCCGAAATAATGCGGCTCGGAAAAAACCCAATGGGTATAAAATTTTCACTAAGTCTTTTAGCCGGAAAGGGAATAATTATAGTCGCTTTTAGAGGCCGAACCGGCCCGACTAAAGGAGCCTAAGGGCCGATAAAAACGATCCTAAGAGTCGATATAAAGAAGCCTAAGGGCCTACACACTAGGGGTTCGAACTCGCATCCGAACTCGAGGTGTCAATCACCCCGAACCCAAACAAACATTATTGACTATGGTTCAAAGACTTGCCACTATTCGATGCTAAAGGTATATACCTCGAGGGTTCGAACTTTATTCGAACCCGACGCGGCAAAGGAACTACTCAAGGAGGAATCTAGAATATGCAGCTCGAAGAATGAAAAGCAAGAGGAGTTGAGAAAACATTTAAGGAAAATTCTTCTTTATAGACATTCAAAAGATGGCATGTACAAAGAGTTCAACAAAAAGAAATACAGAGAGGAAGTTCCTAACTACACCGAGGGAGCATCCCCGCCCTCGGGGGCAACATCTCCTCCGCTTCTCCCTCGGGGGAAACTTCTACATCGATGGTGGTCTCTTCTTCGGACCCCTCTTTGTTTTCAGACCCGTCTTGGCCGCCTTCGGTATCATCATCATCATCGGAGGTAAGGAAAAATTTGGCATAACTTCATCCCCCTTTGCCTGGGCTATCTCCTCGGTAAGATCAAAGCCCCTAGCATGAATCTCCTCGAGGGTATCCCTCCAAGATCGGCACATGGCATGTTCGTTGCTTCGCTTTTCCCGAGCAACCGCTTCTCTCTGCTCGATTTGAGCGGCTTTGGCGTCCCTCAAGTATACGACAACATTTTTATCAGTCGTAGTCTGAATCTTCTTGGCCTCGGCCCTGGCTTCAGTAACTTCGGCTTCGGTCTTAGTGAGATTAGCCTCAAGTTCAGCAATTTTTTCGGCCTGGGCCGAATTGCTCTCTTCATCATCCCGAAGTTGAATCTCGGCGGCAGCTAGCTTTATCAACGCAACTTCCTTTGCCGCAACTAAGAGGTCCATATTCTCTTTCCATTGATTACATTTATCATTGAACCGTCCAACCTCACCTCGAAGTCGCTCCAACATCTCCACCTTCTGTTGCAGCTGAGACATGGAAGTATTAGCCTCCGAAGTTGGGAGGGGAAGTCCATACTTTTTCAAAACGTTAGTTACCTATTTCTCCAGATCGTCCTTATATTCTCGAGCCTTGGTCAACTCTGACTGAAGGTCTTTGAGCTTCTTCTCCTTTTGATCACAAAGTAGCCTCAAGGTTTATTCTTCATCTAAGGATTTGTTCAGCTCGACGTCACATTGTCTCAGCTCGGCCTTGAACTTGATAAAAGCCTATAAAGAAAAGGGAATGAATAGTCAAGCAAGGAATAAAAATGCGACGTTAAGGAAATTGCAATATTAAAGGTTGATGCTTACCTTAGAGAAGAGATGTTGAGTCTTTTCGAAGGTCGAGGATGCATCGATGAATTCGGCATCATCGACCTCAGTGAAACAACCTCGGAAAGGATCATCCTCACTAGAGGCTCCACCTAACTCGGGCATTTTCAGGGCCTGAGCATCCCTTATGGTTTCTTCGGAGTAGGCTGGAAAAGACGAAAAATAACCCATTGTCAAGGCCCCGGGACAGGTCGCCCGAGGCGCTCTGTTCGATCGTGGGCATTTCGAAACTTGACTTCTTTGTGCTAGTCGTCGGAGGCTGCAAAACAATTGTAACCTCGGGCGATTCAGGATCTTTGTCCTTTTCATCCTTCGAGGTATCCTCACCTCGGGGTGTGATCTATGGCTCAAAGGGCTTAGAAACTTCGGCCGATTTATTTTTCAGGTCATCAGAGCCGAATCTTCGACCTCGTCAGCCTCGTCGTCCAATAACTGGTGGACGGAATCTATGTCCACATGAACGACGCTCTTATTGAGCCTCTGATCAAGCCCCGCTTTATCTTGAAGGTCTTCGGGCTTCAAAGCCCTTTTCCTTTTGTTGTCCTTTTTCAGCTTTGGGGCCGGGGAATCCGTCTTCTCCCCGAGAGGGGTCGGTCTCATATCGTTAGAATCACCAATGCATGCACAAATAAAAACCAAGTGTGAGGAAGGAAGACTTTTCAATGAAGAAGTGAGTATCGAGGATTTTACCATGGTGTTTTGCTTCCCACTTTCCCTTCGACAAGTCACGCCACTTTTGTTTATCATACGGGGAGGTAGCATCTAGCTTCCGGACTCATTCCTCGAGATCAGGGACTGCATGGGACATCCAAGGGACCGCTGCAAATGAAGGAAATAATGTTATGCAAAGAATAAATGCAGAAAGGTGCTAAGGAAACATGCTCCACTTATGGTCGAAGTTCCACTTCTCGGGGAACGACATTTGTTCCTCAGAGATGACATTGATGGTCCTCACTCGGATGAACCGACGCATCCAGCCTCGATCCTTATCCTCGTCCTTACTGGCGAAGAAGGATTTGGTTGACCGGTGTTGGAGTTTGATTAGTCCTCGAAAGCATTGAGGCCAGTACAATGAATGAGATGGCTAAGGGTGAACTCGAGCCCCTCGGCCTTGCTGATAAAGAATCGGAGTATTATCACTATCCGCCAAAAAGACGGGTGGATTTGACCCAGGGTAACCTGGTATCTTCTGCAAAATTCGATCACAATTGGACCGAGGGGACCCAACGTGAAGGGATAAGTGTATACACTTAAAAACCCTTCCACATGGGTAGTAATGTCCTCTTCACGAGTGGGAATTTGTATCATGGCCTCGTCCCCCCAGCCACATTCCTTTCTCACGGCATCGAGGTGTTTTTTTCTTATCGAGATATGTATCTCGAAGCGTGCTCACATCGACCGGGAACATTGATGAGTGGCTAGAATTCATGATTTTAAGCATTATATACCTTGCATTTTATGTGTTTTAATGATAAAATACACGTCGTATGTGCCTAATGGGGTTTATCTTATATGTAGGTGAATTGGAAATGGAAACGGGGCTAAACGGATGCAAATACGTCAAAAAATACGCGAAAGGGGACACCCGGGCGATAGCCGGGCGTTGGAGCCAAACAGCCTGACCCAGCCTGGCGTTACCCAAGCCTTAGAGCCCTAACGCTAGGGGAGGCCTGGCGTTACCCAGGCCTTAGAGCCCTATCGCCAGGGGGGGCCTGGCGTTACCCAGGCCTTAGAGCCTAAACGCCAGGGTCCCCAGACGGCC
>MDKI01282255.1:0-11230 GCA_005239505.1 Nicotiana paniculata | reverse complement strand
GTCTCAACCAATGTCATAAACCCTTTCAACCGACCCCGAAAGGAGCGCTTGGGGAAAAGGGGGTCACGACAGATGGGAGAAACAAATACATCGAATATTTGAAGAACGGGAAACTACCATTAGATCCCAAGGAATCGAGGACCTTACGGACCAAAGTCGCTCGATTCACATTAGATGAAAATCGGAACTCTATACAGGAGAATGTTCGATGGTCCATTGGGAGTATGCTTGGGGCCGGGAGATACTGACTATGTTTTGCGAGAAATCCACGAAGTCACTTGTGGAAACCATTCTGGCACCGAGTCACTAGTTCGAAAGGTCATCAGAGCATGATACTATTGGGATAGAATGGAAAAATACTCTAAGGAGTTCGTTCGAAGATGCGACAAATGTTAAAGGTTTTCACCAATGATTCATCAGCCCGTTGAACAGCTTCACTCGGTCCTATCCCCATGGCCATTCATGAAAAAGGGAATGGACATCGTCGGTCCTATGCCATCGGCCCCGGGTAAAGATAAATTTATATTATTTATGACAGACTATTTCTCTAAATGGGTTGAAGCACCAGGCCTTCGAAAAAGTTAGAGAAAAAGAAGTGATCGACTTCATACGGGATCACATTTCATGTCGATTCGGGATACCCGCGAAAATAGTGTGTGATAACGGCAAACAATTCATCGATAGTAAAGTGACGAAATTCCTCGAAGATCACAAAACAAAGAGGATACTATCGATGCCATATCACCCTAGTGGGAAACGGACAGTCCGAACCAACGAATAAGACTATCATCCAAAACTTGAAGAAAAGGTTAAACGAAGCCAAAGGGAAGTGGAGAGAAACATTTCCTGAAGTTCTATGGGAATATCGGACGACATCGAAGTCAAGTACCAGATCAACTCCGTTTTCCTTAGTATATGGCTCCGAGGCTTTGATACCGATTGAAGTCTGAGAGCCCAGCGCTAAGTTTCGATATGTAACGGAAGAATCGAACCACGAGGCCATGAATACCAGTCTCGAGTTGCTTGATGAAAGACGAGAAGTGGCACTCGTTCAAATGGCCCCACAAAAGCAATGAATCGAGAGATATTACAACAGAAGAACCAATCTTCGACACTTCAAAGTCGGGGATTTAGTCTTAAGAAAAGTCACCATCAATACTCGGGACTCTAATCAAGGGAAACTCGGTCCCAACTGGGAAGGATCCTATCAAATCCTCGACATAGTCGGGAAAGGATCTTACAAGCTCGAAACATTAAACGGCGAGCCATTGTCGAATAACTGGAACATGTCACTCCTCAAGCGGTACTATTGATACGTTATGGTTTTCTCCTTTTTCATTTACTTAAATATTTGAAACTAACCTATCGCAGATATCCGATCCAAGAAATCGAGACCTCAGGTTTTAAAGTACGCATTGCACTCTTTTTCCCTTAGACCGATTTTCCCGATGAGGTTTTTAACGAGGCAACAACTATGTGCTACCTGAGGATAATTCAACAGTATTCAAGGCTTCTTTGCAATCAACCTCGAATACTGGGGGGCATCATCCTTGTATGTTATCTATCAATGGGTCTCGATAGGAAGAAATTGTAATGGTCCAAACGGCCAAATGAACCGTGTCTATATAGATTAACCGAGTCCAGATGACAAAACATGTACGCATGTATGAATAATACAAAGAAGCACTCTCTTTTCTCGAACATCTCATGTTTGAAGTAGAATTTCTATTATACAAAGTGATGCACTTACGATATTGATCTATTGAACAAAACTAACACTTGTGAAAAATGGCTCAAGGGCCAAGTACAAGCATACCTCAAAAACTCGGGGACTGCCTACTTGAGCTATCTAAGTTCGAAATCAAAAGACCTTAAAGAGGCACCCATCGATATATAGGCCAAGTCCATCACACTCGGGGACTAACATTTCTGTCACGACCCAATTTCCCCTCCGTTGGATATCGTGACGGAACCTAGTCTTAAGGACTAGGTAAACTTGTCATTATTAAACATTAATCATAATACAAGAATCATTTAAGTTTTTTTTTGAAATAAGTCTCTACACCTTACACATCTTCCCAAAACCCGGTAAGTACAAGTCATAAGCTTTACAAAATTTACACTAGAATTCTCAAATACCACTGTTCTGGAACAAGTACAATAGTGTAGAAGCAAAATAAGATGGTGACTCTGAAACCGCGAATGCTGGAGCGATTTTACCTTGAGTCTCCACAACAACAACCGTGCTGCTAACTATCGATCGGTTGGCTATGCAAAACCTGAAATCTGCACAAAAATGTGCAGAAGTGTAGTATGAGCACACCACAACGGTGCCCAGTAAGTATCAAGGCTAACCTCGGTGAAGTAGTGACGAGGACTAGTCAAGACACCCACTGGTCTAATAACACAAACAAGAATAAATATAGAAAATGACGGAATATGACATCAGTACAAAGATTACACAATATAATTAATTACATAACAATGCAATGCGGGAGGCAAACAATAATAAATCGACGGAATATCATAATATTACACAGAAAAATAGACGGGAACACAGCCAAAAATCGAAACCCACAATACAGTAAGAACAAGTAATAACTTATCACTGCGATAATCTCCACCTCTTACCTTAGCCAACTACTCCAACAATTTAATCAAACCTTCGAATACAACCTTTCACCCACTAGTTTATATTAAAGACCTTAAATATATTCGTTTCAAAATAGGAAACTTCTTTTGAAAGGTACCTCCTCCGAATACGTATATATACTTTATAGAAGCAAAGTCTTTAGATGTAATTTCTTCAAGTTAAGCATTTTTAAAATATACTTTCCCAATAAATGTATTTCGAACTTAATTTTCGATAGAACAAGCGCACGACATCACCCTTCGTGCTTTTACTCTCGTCCTTCCCATAGGAATCGACATATACGACGCGTAAATCAAGCAAATTAAGCAAGTAAAAGACATGGACAATGCAACAACAATTGAGATAAAAGTCGAGTACATGACAATAACAATAAGTCACACCAATATGTAAGTACAACAATAACAGCTCAAAGTAAAGGCACAATGTATACACAGGGAAACATATATCACATCATAATGCATGTCCCTCGTCCTCACCTGCACTGAAACACCCTTCGTTCCATGAACTCACAATAATATGGCACGGCATCACCCTTCGTGCATTCACACTCAATCACAATATCACGCACGACATCAGCCTTCATACTTTTACTCTCAATAATATGGCACGACATCACCCTTCATACTTTTAATTTCAATAATATGGCACGGCATCAACCTTCGTGCTTTTACTCTAAATAATATGGCACAACTTCACCCTTAGTGCTTTTAATTTCAATAATATGGCACGACATCAACCTTCGTGATTTACACTCTTTCCTCACATGATAATGAATACAGAAAAATGTCATGGCATCACCCTTCGTGCTTTACACTCTTCCTCACCCAAATAAATTAAATGATAGCATTCATACAAGGGAATCAATAGCATTAACAATAATAGAAACCATATTGTCCCGACAAGGGGGTCAAAAACAGAAACAACATCATCAGCAACATGAACAATAATAGAAACCATACTGCCCCAACAAGGGAGTCAAAAATGGAAACAATATCATACATAGCATGAACAATAACAGAAACCATACTATCCCGTAAATGGAGTCAACAATGGAAACAATATCATCCCGGCAAGGGAAACGCCTATAACCAATCTTGCTTAATTAATTAGCTTCACGAAATAAATCCCAACTTGAATCAATGCTCCGCAATAGGAAATGCCAAGAAAATACCATCAACATGTATAATCATCAAGTTAGGCCTAAGTAGTGCTTAATGAAAGATAATATCAATCACAATATATGACCCACATGCATGCTTGACACCAACATATAATACTCCAATTACTGCTAAACAATTATAGGGCGATATTATGCTAATTCTAGTCAAATAGGCAGTTTATGAAGGCAGATATTGCACGATGGTAGAAAAGGTAAAGTCTTCAGTTAAGTCAATTAAGATCAAATAAGCAACAAAGGAAAACTAAGCAAGTAACTTCTAATTTAAGCATAAAGAGATGAACTAGCAATCGGAACTCATATATAACAAATACAACTTCATACATAGGGAATATAAGGACCTAAGAATCCTAAAAGGCCAACCTATTTGTAAATAAGTCCGAGTACGCACTCGTCACCTCGCGTACACGGGTTACAATCAACATAGAAGACTCAATCCTAAGGGGTAATTCCCCCACACAAGGTAGGCAAGGTACTTACTCAAAGACGACAACCAGGTACTCTAAAATTAACTTCTCGGGCGAAAAGACCTCCGGACGGCTCAAAATCAGCTAAAAGAACTTCAAAATACACATAATAAAGTTCCAGTCTTTACAAAAATATAACAATCGACCCAAAAGTCCACCCCGGGATCGCACCTCGAAACCCCACAAATTTTTCAAAATCCAGTTACCCATTTCAATATGAGTTCAATATACAAAATTTATCAAATTCCGATATCATTTGGTCCCTTAAATCATGAATTTTCAACTTAGAAATTTTCTTCCAAAACCCGCAATTTTCCCAACTCAAAACACAAATTAAATGATAAAAACAAGGACTAATTCATGGAATATATTTAATTTTAGTTGAAGAACACTTACCCATTCGATTTATGTGAAACCCTCAAAGAATCGCCAAGAACCGAGCTCTAGAGGTCAAAATATGATAAAAAGGGTGAAACCCTCGATTTGGAAAACTTATATTCTGTCCAGGCATCTGTGCATTGCGAACGCGGAGAAGAGGATGCGTTCACGAAGAAGAAGGAAAATGAAGCTGCCCAGTTGCACTATGCGAACGCGAGGGCAAGCTCGCAAAGAGGAATTAACCTACCGCCCCCAGCCCTTAGTTCTACTACGCGAACGCGATGGGATATATGCGAACGCGATGAAGGTGAAGGAAGACATTATGCGATTGCATTCGAGTTCATGAGAACGCAGTGCACAAATATTACCCCCTCCAAGATTACACTTCGCGAACGCAGAGGACAGGGTACGAACGCATAGAAGGAAAACCAGCTGACAGACATTAGCAGTGAAAAATAGGAGAAAATTTACCCGAAGCCTATCCGAAACACACCCGAGGCCCCCGGGACCCCGCCTAATCACACACACAAGTAATATAACCTCACACGGAATCGCTCGAGGCTTCAAATAACATAAAACAATACTAAAACGACGAATCAAATCAAAAATGAAACTTATGAATTTTCGGATCTTCAAATATCAAAACTCGTGCCGAAACCTATCAATTAAACACGGAATGACGTGAAATTTTGCATACAAGTCACAAATAACGCAATGGAACGACAGCCATTCCCATAATTCCATTCCGAGCTCGATATCAAAATATTACCTATCGGCCGAAATCGTAGAAATTCTAATTTTCGCCAAATTACCTCAAATTACTCTACGGACCTCCAAAACCAATTTTGGACGCGCGCCTAAGTCCAGAATCACCATACAAAGCTGTTGACATTAACGAGAACTCATTCTGAGGCCGTTTACACAAATGTCAAACCTCCGGTCAACTTTAATCAATTAAGCTTCCAAAAATCGAATTTTTCCTTCCAATTCGACTCCGGATTATCCGGTAACTGAATCCAACCACGCACGCCGGTCGATATACACAACGGGAAGCTATTCAAGACCTTACGCCACGGAACGGAGCTTAAATTCTCAAAATGACTGGTCGGGTCGTTACATCCTCCCCCTCTTAAAAACAACATTCGTCCTCGAACGTGCCAAGATTCACCTCGAACTCATCCAATCACTGATTGCACACCTCCAACACACACCCGCGGGTGATCCTATGTCACCCCAACCTACATAAGCCTGATGGCACAATCACAACTGCAATATAGCCTTCCCATTACCACTGATAAGCCTCATGCCTCAATTTCTCACCTTCTACTCATTTCCAAATGACCCGATTCTAAATCCATACCCGACATTAGCCTCAACCAGCTGCATTAAATCATTACTATACCTATAAGGTACGACCACACAATATAGTACATCACACATGGTCTCAAAATAACACTTTTGATCACAATACTGCCCAAAATCAACTAAGCATTGGCAATTAGCCTCACATCTAAAAGAAATATGTTTCCAAGCCCCATAATACTGATAATGATGCAATAAACACGAAGACCACATTATTAGAAACCCCAATAACTGAGCCACTACTAACACCACCGGGCAAACATCCCGCAAGCTAAACTAAAGAAGCACATAACGAAATGACTGAATATGAAAATAGAAATATATAAAGGAACTATAAAACAAGACCATAGGCACGACTCTCTATCAATACTGACTTACAAAATCAATATAACAAGGAAGAAGAAAAGCACATGAACAAATCACAAGGATCCCATCTTGATAAAATTTCTACCGCGATACTCAGCCCGGTCCAAACATATAGAATCAAAAATATCACGAGGACCTCTCCCTCAACTCTAAATCGCATACCAAAAATATATCATACCAATTGAAATTCCCCACTAACTCATCTCGGCTGATAAAATCATAACGCTCACTGAACTCACATCTCGATGGAGTATCAAATCACAACTCGTAAACAAAATACTTAGGAAAATCACATTAAGCCTGCCATGATGAACAATAAGGACTCACTTCTAGTCTCACCACTCTCAATGATGAATAAAAAAGCGATAGACACGGGTTAACACTCATAGAATCTCCCAACTGGAGCAAGCATGAAAAAAATAGAGTGGAAAGCATGAAACTCGCTTATCATTACAGAAACCAATAAGGGAAACTCGTCCCAACCAACAGAACTATAATGAAATACAAATGGTGCCCCTCTTTAACATATCAAAACATACCCGGGAGATTATATCTGGCACAACGGCCTCTAATTTCTATATGAAACACATTAATGGGTCGGACCTCCCCCTCTTGGGCGCCCTCTACTCACGTAAATACCCTGCTATAACACACATCCCTGAATCCTGGAACAATCTCTCACCCTGTGGATAACATCTCTATGCTCAAAACAACCTCTCTGTTGACGTGGCTGTGGGAGCCATACAATACGAGTACTCTGAGACCCATGAGTACCTGAAGCCCTATGCACAACTGGTAATGCAAACTGAACTGGCTGACCCACAAAACCTCTACTGTGGGGTACCCTGCTTCCATATTAAAGACTACTGGATCTCTCCGATATACGAGGCCTCCTTGCCTCCCTGAACTCTCTCTCCTGATATCATCTGTCCTCTTGCTCCCGGTCCCACATGCTCTCTAACCGTCGAGCGATACCTACTACCTGCTGAAACGAGGCATCCGACTCTAACTCTCGAGTCTCGCTGAACTGAATATCATGCCTGAGTCCCTCAATGAATCTACGAACTCGCATCCTAACTAAAGCAACCAAGTGAGGTACATAACTGGCCAACTCACTGAATCTGACAGTGTACTCTAATACTGACATAGGGCCCTGACGCAAATGCTCAAACTCCCCGCGTCTTGCATCTCGGAGGGACTGGAGTGCAAACTCCCTCCAAACAACTCTGAAACATGAATCCATGCAAGTGAAGCTGACTCGATCGGGCTACCCTAACTCATATGCACGCCACCACTGACAAACCGCTCCCCTGAGCTGAGACGTGACAAAAAAAACCCCGGTCGTCTCCACAATACTCGAAGTACGAAAAATGGAGTGACATTCCTCCAGGAAACCATGGACATCATCTGTATCCAATCTACTGAAAGATAGGAGGGTGGTACTTTTTGTACCTCTCAAGTCCAGGGTGTTCTTCCTCTGAAGTTGCTTCCCTAACCGCGGCTGAAGTGAAACAACATGTTGTGCTGCCATGACAACTGGAACCTGACCAACATGGTCTCGCTGATCTGGAGTGTAGACGGTGGGAGTTTGAAATCCTCCCCTAATCTGTGAGTTAGCTAGTGCACTAGAATCAAACCCGCAAGAGTCAATGTACCAATTATACTAAAAAGCTGCGCCCAGATCTCCTGACGTCCAGGGTAGCAACAGGCACCTCCAGTACCTGTCCCCCAACTGTAATTACTGGCAGCTCTTCAACGGCTGCTCTGGTAGGCATCTTAACTGCGGCACGTGTTCCTCGTCAGCCTCTGTCTCTGACCCTTTCGACATTTGTTTCGGGGTAACATCATCAGGAACCACAACTCGTGTCCTCACCATCGGTGAGAGAATGTAACGATAAATTTCAAATTTCAAGATCAAAGAACTCGCACGATGGGAATGAAGGAAGTGAAATTGTCCTAATAGTTCCGTAGCCTCTCGAAGATAAGTACAGACGTCTCCAAACCGATCCGCAAGACTCTACCAAACTCGCTTATGACTCGTAGCATCTATGAACCTAGAGCTCTAATACCAACTTGTCACGACTCAATTTCCCCTACGTTGGGTATTGTGACGGCACCTAGTCTTAAGGACTAGGTAAGCCTGTAATTATTAAACATTAATCATAATACAAGAATCATTTAAGTTTATTTTTTTAAAATAAGTCTCTACACCTTACACATCTTCCCAAATCCCGGTAAGCACAAGTCATAAGCTTTACAGAATTTGCACTAGAATTCCCAAATACCACTGTTCTGGAACAAGTACAATAGTGTATAAGCAAAATAAGACGGTGACTCCGAAACTCGCGAATTATAGAGTGGTTTTATCTTGAGTCTCCACAACAGCAACCGCGCTGCTAACTATCGATCGGCCGGCTATGTAAAACCTGGAATCTGCACAAAAATGTGTAGAAGTGTAGTATGAGCACACCACAACGGTGCCCAGTAAGTGTCAAGGCTAACATAGGTGAAGTAGTGACGAGGACTAGTCAAGACACCCACTGGTCTAATAAAACGAACAAGAATAAATATAGAAAATGACGGAATATGACATCGTTACAAAGATTACACAATATAATTAATTACATAAGAATGCAATGCGGGAGGCAAACAACAATAAATCGATAATATCATAATATTACACAGAAAAATGGACGGGAACACAACCGAAAAACCGAAACCCACAATACAGTAAGAACAAGTAATAACTCAGCACTGCGATAATCTCCACCTCTGACCTTAGCCAACAACTCCAACAATTTAATCAAACCTTCGAATACAACCTTTCACCCACTAGTTTATATTAAAGACATTAAATATATTCGTTTCAAAATAGGAAACTTCTTTTGAAAGTTACCTCCTCCGAATACGTATATATACTTTGCAGAAGGAAAGTCTTTAGATGTAATTTCTTCAAGATAAGCGTTTTTAAAATATACTTTCCCAATAAATGCATTTCGAACTTAATTTCCGATAGAACAAGTGCACGGTATCACCCTTCGTGCTTTGACTCTCGTCCTTCTCATAGGAATCGACAGATACAACACGTACATTAAGAAAATTAAGCAAGTAAAAGACATGGACAGTGCAACAACAATTGAGATAAAAGTCAAGTACAGGACAATAACAATAAGTCACACCAAATATGTAAGTACAACAATAGCAGCTCAAAGTAAAGGCACAATGTATACACGGGGAAATATATATCACATCATAATGCATGTCCCTCTTCCTCACCTGCACAGAAATACCCTTCGCGCTATGAACTCACAATAATATGGCACTACATCACCCTTTGTGCATTCACACTCAATCACAAGATCACGCACGACATGACCTTTCACGATTTTACTCTCAATAATATGGCACGGCATCACCCTTCGTGCTTTTAATTTCAATAATATGGCACGAAATCAACCTTCGTGCTTTTACTCTCAATAATATGGCACGGCATCACCCTTCGTGCTTTTAATTTCAATAATATGGCACGAAATCAACCTTCGTGCTTTTACTCTCAATAATATGGCACGACATCATCCTTAGTGCTTTTAATTTCAATAATATGGCACGGCATCAACCTTCGTGCTTTACACTCTTTCCTCACATGATGGTGAATATAGAAAAATGTCACGACATCACCCTTCCTGCTTTACACTCTTCCTCACCCAAACAAATGAAATGATAGCGTTCATACAAGGGAATCAACCACATAAACAATAATAGAAACCATACTGTCCCGGCAAGGGAGTCAAAAATGGAAACAATAAGCAACATGAACAATAATAGAAACCATACTGCCCGACAAGGGAGTCTACAAGGGAAACAATATCATCAATAGCATGAACAATAATATAAACCATACTGTCCGGCAATGGAGTCAACAATGGAAACAATATCATCCCGGCAAAGGAAACATCTATAACCAATCTTGCTTAATTAAATAACTTCAAGAAATAAATCCCAAATTTAATCAATGCTCCGCAATAGGAAATGCCAAGAAAATACCATCAACATGCATAATCATCAAGTTAGGCCAATTTAGTGCTTAATGAAAGATCACATCAATCACAATATACGACCCACGGGCATGCTTGAAACCAACATATAATACTCCAATTACTGCTAAACAATTATAGGGCGAGATTATGCTAATTCTAGTCAAATAGGCAGTTTATGAAGGAAGATATAGCACAACGGTAGAAAAGGTAAAGTCTTTATTTAAGTCAATTAAAATCAAATAAGCAACAAAGAAAAACTAAGCAAGTAACTTCTAATTTAAGCAGAAAGAGATGAACTAGCAATCGAAACTCAGATATAACAAATACAACTTCATACACAGGGATATAAAGACCTAAGAATCCTAAAAGACCAACCTATTTGCAAATAAGTCCGAGTACGCACTCGTCACCTCGCGTACACGGGCTACAATCAACATAGAAGACTCAATCCTAAGGGGTAATTCCCCTACACAAGGTTTGGCAAGATACTTACCTCAAAGACGACAACCAGGTACTCTAAAATGAAATTCTCGGGTGAAAAGGCCTCTGTACAGCTTAAAATCAACTTAAACAACTTCGAAATACACATAAAACGTATAAGGAACTATTCCGAATAATAAAGTTTCAGTCTTTAAAAAAATATAAAAATCAACCCAAAAGTCGACCCCCGGTCCCGCACCTCGGAACCCCACGAATTTTACAAAATCCGTTTACCCATTTCAATACGAGTTGTGAACAACTATTTTTTGACCACACCCAAATTCTATACTATTTTTTTTGCTATAAATAT
>ML337150.1:12064-58897 GCA_005239505.1 Nicotiana paniculata | reverse complement strand
TTATTTGGAAAGAGTTTTGGTTGTTTGAGCTAGTTTCCTTGTGATATGTATAACGGTTGAGAGGTTTGTTAGTATTTTTACGAATTATATATATATATATATATATATATATCGTTCCTGGAGGTTTCGTTTTGATAATATTGAGGAAGTTGTGAGAAATGCAGTCTAACTGTTTCGTAATTGTTGAGGTTCACGTGGTTATTGGGTTTCATTGAGTCATTTCCAATTGTTGTTGTAAGTGTGTTAAAAATGTTGGTTGTTCTCTTGAGTTTATCTTGGTATATAAAGACTGAGCTGGATTGACATCGTTACGGTGTTTACTTATATTCTGGTTGGTTTTATTGTGAAATGATATTGGTTAAAGCTTACGAGCTAAATGATTTTCTGTTTGAAATTGTGGAAATAACAGTATTGTGAAAGGCTTGGCCTAAATTGTGAAATTTTTTTATGAATAAATTGATATGATATGTCTGGTGGGAGCGGGTTGCACGCCGTAACAAGGAGTGATAAGGGTGGACAGGTGGGATCGGGTTGCACGCCGCAATAGGAGCAATAAGGATGATATATTTAGGGAGGAGCAATAAGGAAGGACAGGTGGGAGCAGGTTGCACGAGCGATAAGGGAGGACATTTATATTTTTACTGATTTTCAAAGAATACAAAGATTTGAAACTTTCTATTTTATATTTCTATTTTCATATTTTGGCACTACTTTTATTCAAAGATAAATTTGAAAACTTGAAAATTGTTGAGAATTGGTTATAGTTGAGGCCTGAAAGAGGCGGTTGTGTTACTTTATTATTGTTGCAGTATTTGAATTGATGTGTTTATATTTCCTTCCTGTTTTACAATTATTGTCTCGGATATATTTTCTTGTTCATGTAGAATTATTTTATTTTGTTATCGTATATATATTAATATCACAAGTTTATTGTCAAAGCCCCGCCTTAGCCTCGTCACTACTTCGTCGAGGTTAGGCTCGGCACTTACTCATTACATGGGGTCGGTTGTACTGATACTACACTCTGCACTCTTTTGTGCAGATCCAGGTACTAGCCAACAGTAGAGATTTTTAGAGCAACCATCTATTTATTCGGAGACATGAGGTATACCTGCCGGCATTCACAGATCCCGAGAGTCTTCTCCTATTTTTATAAAATTGTTTTAGTATATTTAGAACAGTTACACCATTTCTTTCGGCCATTATTTGTTGTATTCTTTAGTAGTTCGTGGATTGTGATACAAGACTCTGGGGTAGTCTTAGAGTTGTTTACAAAATTAGTTCGTGATCCGTTTTATTTAAATGATTATTATTTTATTTTATTGTTGTTGGAAATTATTCTAATTAAGTTCCTTTGGAAGTTATTCATTTGTGCTTAAGTAATAAATTAAGGAAATAAATTATTCGAGTTCTAACATTGGCTTGCCTAGCAAGTGTGGTGTTGGGCGTCATCACGATCCATGAGATTGGGAATTTGGGTCGTGATAGAAAGATTGTTTTTTATGGAGTTGCATAATTTTTGTTCACCTTAGCCATTAGAGTAAGATCATCAGCAAAGAATATGTGAGATATGTCGGGATCTCGGGGACTAAGGTGTATGGGATCCCATTGGAAAATGTCTACTTCATTAGAGATTAGACGGGAGAATATTTTCATACAAAGTATGAAGATATAAGGTGATAGGGCGCAGCCCTGTCTAATACCTCTTCTTGGCTTAAAAAATTCAGTAGTTGAGCCATTGACTAAATGGGCTAATCAGGTCGTTGAGAAAGGGTTTTAATCTGTTAGCAATAATCTAAGTAATGAATTTGTACATCGTATTGCAGAGGCCAATTGGCCGAATTTTTTTTAAATTGTTAGCATTATGAATTTTTGGAATAAGGCAAATATAGGTATTATTAATACGCATAGGGAGTGTATTGTTGAATACCTGGAGACAATAATTTATGACTGATGGCCCAACGATCTTTCCGTATTTTTTATTAAAAAAAGGATGTATACCCTCTGGCCCCGGTGCCTTAAAGGGTTTAAATGAGAATACAGAGTTTGTGACCTTAAAAGGCATTAAAGGATTATCCAAGGTCTTGAGATAAATTTTATTGAAGCTTGTATTATCTTGGCAAATGTTCATCTAGTTGGTGGATTGGTGGGAGGTTGTGAAAGTGTTGAGAAAATATTGGTGGGTATGGTTCAGAATTTCCAAAGGGTCATTGATCAAGTTACCCGCATCATTTTTAAAGAACATAATTTTATTTTTCCTTTTATTGTTAAAGGCCATGATGTGAAAGAACTTTGTATTTGCATCACCATCTTGAATCCAAGAGATTTTGGCTCTAAGTTTCCAGTAGTCATCTTCTGTTTTCAGAAAGTTGTTGTATTCAATTTGTAAATAATGTTCCAGTTGTTGAAGGAAGAAACTATTAGGGTAGTGCTTGGATTCTTGGACGCCTTTTAACCTAGCCAGGGTTATTTTTTTCTTTCTAAAGATATCTCCAAAGACCTTAATTTTCCAGGCTTTAACATTTTCTAGAAAAGAATTAGATGATTCAAGATAATTAGATCCCTTCCAACTTTCTTCTACTAGGTTGTCAAAGTCAGGATGTGTGCACCAATAGGTTTCTAGTCTAAAAGGTTTTAGAAGGGCAATGTTTGATTTAGGGATTATTTGAAGAAGTAAAGGGTTGTGATCAGAGTGAGTTTTTGGTAGATGCGTTACTAATGCATTAGGAAAGCAACTGATCCAGTCACCATTAGCAAAGATTGTATCTAATATCTCCATAATAAGACCTTTGTGTTTCTTCCTACGGTTTGTCCATGTGAACTTGTACCTCTTAAAACCTAGATCAATGAGGTCGCATTTATTAATGCAGCTCCAAAGGTATTTGGTACGATTTTTATTAACATGGTTACCACCTAATTTTTTGTTTGAGTCTAATACATCATTAAAGCCCCCCCCCCCCCTATCCATAGGCCATTAAAACTAGCATGCATGTTGATAAGGTTATTCCACATTTGATTTCTACAGTTAGTATTAGTACTAGCATATATAGAGGTAAATAACCAAGCTTTGTGAGTAGGAATTACCTCAATGGTTGCACTAATTTCTTGACTTCTATGAGCAAAGCTATGGACATTGACAAGGTTATGGTCCCAGAGGATGACCATACCACCCGATTGTCCGCCAGTCGGGATTTCGATTATGTCAGAGAAACCAAATGGGTTTCGAAGAGGCATGTGGTTGTCCATTCTTGTTTCCAAGAGGATAACCATGATATTCATGTTGATGTTCCAGTTGTGTAGGTCTCCATTCTCCAGCACTCTTGGTGCATGCACTAGGTTTCTCCTCTGAAAGGGAACCAGGATCATTGCATGTTGCCCTACTGTTGGGTCGGCTAGTGGTCTTATGTCCATTGTACACTTGTAAAGTGCCATTGGACAGTTGAGAACTTGCCTCTATTCTTTCATCTCCGTGAAGATAAATACTTTTACCTCGTCGAGACTTGAATTTTCAATTGTTGATTCTGGGATTAAGTTGATGGGTTCCACTGCCTCCTCCATCATGTCCTCTTGATTTGGTAAGTTTGTTTGTGCATGAGATTGAAATGGACCTTGTTGAGATATAGGAGGTGAATGTTGAGCATTGGGAGTTAGAATTTGGTTTGCATGTGCACCCCATGGTGTAAATATTGGGTTGATGCTTGTCGCAATCTCCGGAGTGAAGAATGGTAGACCCATTACTGGGTTTGCATTTTGGATTGGGAAAAAGTAGGGTGGAAGATTACACTCTCCCATCATTATCTGAGTTGCATTTGGAGTCAAGTTTGGTGTTACTGGGTGAAGTATACTGTTCACCCAAACATGGTACATTTAGTTGTTCATCAACAACCGGATACCCTCCGAGATTAGCTGGGCGAGGTAGTGAGAGTTTTGTAGTATGATCACTGTCTATTTTCCATTCAACATGATGTTGAAGGAGATGGCATGACCCATCAGTCCCAACTCCACCCAAGATAGTGGTTGATGGTTCTCCGGCAGTGGAGGTTGGATAAAGATTGTGGGGGTATTCATTGAGTAGGGGTTGGGAGGTGTTTGGTTTTCCATGTTTTGTAGCCGATTGTGTCATAGGATTTGAATGAGACTGTATCGTCTCATGTTGGAGATAGGTATTCTTGGCATTTTTTATTGAAGTGAAAGATCTTATAGAGGACTTAGGAAAAGTGTTGGTTTCTCAAAAATTAATTGAATCCCTTTCAATGATTATGGATTTAATTTGCATGTCATTTGGGGGGAATAGCATAGAGGATTTATTAAGCGAGGGAGCATATTGGGTTTGGGGTACGTGTTCCATGGCATTGGCCATTTGGAACAAGGGTGATTTTTGGTTTGACAAGTAGTCACTTGTGGCATGCATGGGGTAATTATAATCATTAGTAGAGTGCTTTGTGGTGTAGGTGTGATTAGTAGTAGGTTGATTATTTTCGCTAGTAGTATTACAATGTGAGTAATTATGGGCGAGGTATGTAATGATGGGCACGTGCTCATTTGAGGTGTCTTCATTATGAAATTCATTGGTTTCTATATTTTTTTCTTTTATTTTTCCGGATGACTGGTTTGTGGTATTATCCAAAACCATGTCCTATTCCATTAGAGCTGAAAAGAGGTTTTTTGAGTGGATATCATTTTTTCTTGAGCGGTATTCCCTAGAGATTGATTTTTTCCATGTTGTATTTTTCCCCAGAGAGATTTGTTTGGGACAGTCTTTGTAGTTTAATATTTGGGAGCTAAGGAACTTACCTGTGGTGGCATAAAAAATATTGACATTTATACCTGCCATTGTTGATGTTTCTGAGCTCTCATTCATCAAATGCTTTTTCTTCCCTTTGTGAAATGTGATTGTCTTTCATTCCTTGTTGATCTTGGATATTTTCTCCTGCATGTAGCCACTCTTCTCATTGTCTTCTTTTTCTTTTGTTACCAGGTTAGATGTATGTTGCTTAATCTTGGTGCACTGGCCTGTTGAGTGACCTAGATGTCCACAGTTCAAACAAAGAAGCTTGTCAATCTCATATAAGATTTGTTGTTTATCGGAGCCTATCCACACATTAGATTAACTGATTTGTTCAAAGGTAGTTTGACACAAAGTCTGACATAATGTCCACATAAGTTGTCGATGTGCAGGCATCAACTTTAAGTAGCCTTCCAATTGTGTTGCCCACTTTTTCAGAATTTTCTCATCATAAAACTCTGTGGGGGAAGGAGTAGGTGTATCCAAATTGCAGTGAGTGTTTGTTTGGCTGGGGGAGGACAAATATAGAAGAGTGACGGAGAGAAAATAGGGGGAGGAGGTCGGAAAAGAACCCAACAAAAAGAGAGGAAATAGAGAACGAGGAAGAACAGAGAAGATGAAAAGATCTTCTTCCCTAAGAAGAAAAGAACAAAATAGAGGAGTAAGAGGGGTTGGGATTAGCTTAAATTTCAGTCATGGATATCGCTTGAAACCCCATGAAAACAACTTGAATCACCTATGAAAATCAGCCCAAAAAATAACCTTCTTCCTCAACCAAAGACCTCACTGCTCCAGCTCTAAAACACTATAAAGTATTATTTTTCTCCATCTAAAATTACCATTTTCAGCCCTAAAAACCATCCTTAGACCACCAAAAAATCACCCCAAACGAATGTGAAAATCAGCCGATCGAGCTAGGTCTGTTTGAGGTTTCCGAATCGAGTTCATGGTCCATAGCTTGCTTGAGGATTGCTTTTTCTTTGGAGATTCTTTTGCACTGTACCGTTGGACAATTTTCAGCAATGAAGGTCCCATCTTCTCCTATTGCTACTTCATTAATTTTGAATGTCATCTTGTTGCTTTTGTTCTTCTGAAATTGTTTGCTATTTTGATTCCCTTGAGCTATAAGAATATAGAGCCGTTGTTTTGATTCCTTTAAGCTAAGTATTAATCGTGCTATGATGGGCGTTTTGTTAGTATAATTTCATGTAAATTATGTAATGTTTGATATCATTGATTACATGCTTAATTTTGAACTAATTAGGATTTTATATGATTAAACTCTATAATTGTCGATTAGTATGAACAATGCACAAAACTGGGATTTAGCCAAATAAGCCTTCATATTTCTACTCCTTCAAATAGTTGGGTCATTTTGCCAATTTTTATTTAATAAATCTAGTCTATATGTCACAAATTAGTAGATATTAAAAAAACTCAAAAGATGGAATAGTTGCAAATATTTCTAAAGGTGAATAACTTGCCAATACTCCAAATAGTTAAAATATTTTTGACCTCCAATAACTCCACATCCATAAACTTTTGTTCTCACAATAATCACTAGGTTAAAAATAATCATGAACATCGTAGCTTGCTTGTCACGACCCAAATCTAAATCATGTCATGATGACGCCTATCGTGATACAAGGCAAGCCTATTTCTCAAAATGTTACAACTAATTTGATTATAAAAATTTAATAAAGATATTTCCAATATTTGAATTTCTCCCAAGCCAAACTCTAAATATGAATATAGAAATGCGGAAAAATGAGCCCCAAACACCGGGGTGTCACTAAGTTTGGGCGTCTAAGTCCATAAACTAATATATGAACTGTTGACGGACAATACAACCCAAAAAGAGGAATAGAAGATAAAAGGAGTAACAAGGTCATGCGGACGTTAGAAGCTACCTTGCAGTCTCCAAAGATAGCCGCTCTGAACTCAACGATCGCCGCGCTCTAACTTGTCTGGATCTGCACATAAAGTGCAGGGTATAGTATGAGTACAACCGACTCAGTAAGTAACAGAAATAACTAAGGAACTGAGTAGTAGTGACGAGATAAGCAGAACAATTAAATTACTACTTTTCACAGTTAAGAATAAACAGGAATAATAGGTAAATTTCAGGAATCAGCAAATACTACCGGGCAATTAACAGATAAATGCAGTAGCAGCAATAATAAATGAAACCTCACAGCAATTTCACTCAATCCCTTAGCCCTCAATGCACACGCTCAAAAGGTACCTGCGCTCACTGGGGGTGTTCACACTCCGGAGGGGCTCCTACAGCCCAAGTGCTAATCTGCACGGACCACTCGTGCTGCACAGACAACTCACGTGCTATCATATTATATCTAGATCTGCACGGATAAATCACGTGTTATAGTACAATCTGGATCCGCACGGACAACTCGCGTTCTATAAAATATCTCACAACAGGCCCTCGGCCTTACTCAGTCATGCACCTCTCTAGCCTCACAGTTTGCAACAATTAAAGGAAAGCAGTCCAAATCAAGTATTACAGTGTATCAACAAGATAATAGAGACTGAGGTAAACATGTATAAGAATTTCTATGACTGAGTACGATAATGTGAGCATGAATAAAGCCTACGCATAATCTCTAACATGAAGGCAGTCAAGTTTAACAGACATGTAAACACATAAACACAGATAACGGCTATTAAGCCTCATGGGACGGACCAAGTCTTAATCCCTCGCGGCGTACACCCACACGCCCGTCACCTAGCGTGGGTATCACCTCCAAATAGTCACATGATATCAATTCTCCGGGTTTATACACTCAAAGCCAGAGTTAAAACGTTACTTACCTTAACAGCGTAGAATCCTACTCCGGGATGCCCTCGCCCCTCGACTCAGTTTCCAAAAGCTCCGAGTCTATCCACAACCACAATGATATTATCAACATAATCTAAAGAAATTAATTCCACAAGAAAAACTACACAAATAGGCCAAAAATCCAAAACATCTAAAACTCGGTCCTACGTCACGAAACCCGACAAAAATTACAAAATTAGAAAGCTTGTTCACTCCCGAGTCTAACCATATCAATTTCATCAAAAACCGACTTCGTTTGGTCCCTCAAATCCTCACCTCAAACTCTCCATAACTCAAGCCCTAACCCCTTCAACTTCACCCTAAATTCCTACTAATTTCATGACTAAACAGTGAAAAATCATCACAAACACACGTAATCAAGCCCAAGTAACTTACCTCACTGATATATCTCAATTCCCTCTTGAAAATCTCTGCCCAAAACTCAAGAACCGGGCAAAAATGGTGAAAAAAGGGAAAAATTCGCGAAGTGTGGCTTATATAGTTTCTGCCCAGAAGTCTCGCACCTGCGGACCCCATCTTCGCACCTGCGCAACCGTATCTGCGGTCCAAGGAGCGCACCTGCGGATTTCACTTATCCGCCCATTTTCGCATCTGCGGTTCTCCACTCGCACATGAGGGCTCGCATCTACATTCCAAAGGTCGCACCTGCGGATTCCACTCACTCGACCAACTTCCGCACCTGCGGTCATGCCTCGCACCTGCGGGCTCGCAGGTGCGACAAAACCTCCGCACCTGCACTCAAGCTCCAGTTGGCCATTTCCGCATCTGTGATCCACTCTTCGCATCTACGATGATCGCACATGTGGCTCCCCATCCGCAGGTGCGGAAAAACACCAGAACTTCACAACACCAGAAAACAGCACTTCAAACTTCACAAATTCAATTCGTTAATCACCCGAAACACACCCGAGGCCCTCGGGACATCAACCAATAGTACCAACAAGTCATATATCAATACACGACCTAGTCGAACCTTCGGAACACCCAAAACAACACCAAAACACCAAATCAACCTCGGATTCAAGACTAAGAACTTCCAAACTTCCTAAATTCTCCAATGACGCCGAAACCTACCAAACCACGTCCAAATGACCTCAAATTTTGCACACACTTCACAAATGACACTATGAACCTACTCTAACTTCCGAAACTCCATTCCGGCCCTGATACCTAATTGTCCATTGCCGACCAAAATCACCAAGTTTCCAACTTTCGCCAATTCAAGCCTAATTCTACCACAGACCTCTAAATTACATTTCGAATGCACTCCTAAGCCTAAAATCACCCAAGGAAGCTAACCAAAACATAACAATCCAACTCTGAATTCGTTTACTCAGAAGTCAACATCCGGTTGACTTTTCCAACTTAAACTTCCTAATAAGAGGCTAAGTGTCTCATTTCACTCCAAAACTACTCCAAACCCGAACCTACCAACTCGACACAACACAACACATCTGAACAACACATAAAGAAGCAGAAATAGGGGAAACGGGGCTATAACCCTCAGAACGACCGACCGGATCGTTACATCCTCCCCATCTTAAACAAACGTTCGTCCTCGAACGATAGAAACATACCTGGAGTCTCAAATAGGTGTGGATATTTGCTCCGCATTTCCCCATCGGTCTCCCAGGTGGCCTCCTCCACGGGCTTGTCTCTCCACTTCACCTTCACTGAAGCTATATCCTTTGATCTCCACTTCCGGACCTGTCGATCCAGGATAGCCACCGGCTCCACATCATAAGTCATATCACCCTCCAACTGAACCGTGATGAAGTCCAAAACATGGGACGGATCACCAACATACTTCCGAAGCATGGAAACATGAAATACTGGATGCATACTCGACAAGCTGGGTGGAAAAGCAAGCTCATAGGCTACCTCCCCAGTCCTCCGAAGTACCTCAAACGGACCAATAAACTGAGGGCTCAACTTGCCCTTCTTCCCAAATCTCATAACACCCTTAATAGGTGAAACCTTCAGCAATACCTTCTCCCCAACCATGTAAGATACATCACGAAATTTCCTGTCTGCATAGCTCTTCTGCCTAGATTGTGACGTGCGAAGCCGCTCCTGAATCAATTGCACCTTATCTAAAGCATCCTGCACCAAATCTATACCCAAGAGTCTATCCTCACCCGGCTCAAACCAACCAACCGGAGGTCTACACCTCCTCCCATATAAAGCCTCGCACAGAGCCATCTGGACACTCGACTAATAGCTGTTGTTATATGCAAACTCTGCGAGTGGCAGAAACTGGTCCCATGAACCCCCAAAATCAATAACACATACACGCAATATGTCCTCCAAGATATGAATAGTGAAATTCTGCTCAACTCAACCTGAGTACCCAACCCTCGCTGCACGGCCCTCCAAAACAGAGATGTAAATTGAGTACCTCTATCTGAAATGATGGAAATCGGGACACCGTGCAAGCGAACAACCTCTCAGATATAAATCTCAGCTAACCGCTCTAAAGTGTAGGTAGTACCAATAGGAATGAAGTGTGCAGACTTGGTCAGCCGATCCACAATAACCCAAATAGCATCGAAATTCCTCGAAGTCCGCGGGAGCCCAACTACAAAGTCCATGGTGATCCGCTCCCACTTCCACTCTGGAATATCTAACCTCTGAAGCAATCCACCCGGTCTCTGATGCTCATACTTAACATGCTGACAGTTGAGACACCGAGCTAAAAACCCAACAATATACTTCTTCATCCGCCTCCACCAATAATGTTGTCTCAAATTCTGGTACATCTTCGCGACACCCGGATGGATGGAATACCGCGAGTTGTGGACCTCCACAAGAATCAACTCTCGAAGCCCATGTACATTAGGCACACATATCCGTCCCTGCATCCTCATCACACCATCATCAACGATAGTCACATCCGTAGCATCAACTCACCGGACCCTGTCCTGAAGAAAGAGCAAGTGTGGGTCATCATAATAACGCTCCCTGATACGGTCGTAAAGAGAAGACATGGAGACTACGCAAGTCAACACCCGACTAAGATCCGAAATATCCATCTCACAAGCTGGCCCGCTAAGGCCTAACATCCAATTCCAACGGTCTCTATGATGTTGGAAGATATGCTAAACTCCCCAAGCTCTCTGCCTGGCGACTCAACGCATCGGCCACCACATTGGCATTACCCGGATGGTATAGAATAGTGATATCATAGTCCTTCAGAAGCTCCAACCATCTCCGCTAACGCAAATTAAGATCCTTCTGCTTCAACAGATACTGAAGACTTCGATGGTCAGTATAAATCTCACAATGAACCCTATACAAATAATGACGCCAAATCTTTAAGGCGTGAACAATGGCTGCTAACTCAAGATCATGCACCAAATAATTCTTCTCATGGGTCTTCAACTAGCGTGAGGTGTAGGCAATCACCCTACCCTCCTACATCAAAACACAACCAATGCCTATCCTTGAGGCATTACAATACATGGTATAAGAACCTGAAGTTGATGGCAGAACTAACATTGGAGCTATGGTCAAAGCAATATTGAGCTTCTGAAAGCTCTCCTCACACTCGTCCGACCACCTGAATGGAGCGCCCTTCTGGGTCAATTTGGTCAAGGGCAAAGCAATAGATGAAAATCCCTCCACAAAGAAACGGTAATATCCCGCCAACCCAAGGAATCTTATAATCTCTGTAGTTGAGGACGGTCTAGGCCAACTCTGCACCGCCTCTATCTTCTTCGGATCCACCTGAATACCCTCACTGGACACCACGTGTTCCAAGAATGCTACTGAACTAAGCCAAAAGTCGCACTTGGAGAACTTTGCATAAAGCTTCTCCTCCCTCAATATCTGTAATACAATCCTCAAATGTTGATCGTGCTCCTCCTGGCTACAAGAGTACACCAGGATGTCATTAATGAACACAATAATGAAGAAGTCCAAATATGGCTGGAATACACTGTTCATCAAATGCATGAATGTTGTTGGGGCATTGATCAGCCCAAAAGACATCACCAAGAACTCATAATGGCCATAACGGGTCCTGAAAGCCATCTTAAGAATATCCGAGTCCCAAATCATCAGCTGGTGATACCCGGACCTCAAATCAATCTTGGAGAACACTCTCGCTCCCTGAAGCTGGTCAAACAAATCATCAATACGAGGCAAAGGATACTTGTTCTTGACTGTGAACTTATTCAACTGCCTGTAGTCAATACACATTCTCATGGAACCATCCTTCTTCTTCACAAATAGCACAGGTGCACCCCAAGGTGACACACTAGGCCGAATAAACCCCTTATCTAAGAGTTCCTGAAATTGTTCTTTCAATTCCTTCAACTCCACTGGTGTCATACGATACGGCGGAATAGAAATGGGTTGAGTGACCGCACCAAATCAACCAAAATCAATATCCCAATCAAGCGGCATGCCCCGCACGTCTGCAGGAAACACATCCGGAAAATCACATACCACCGAAATCAAATCAATGGCAGGAGTCTCTGCACTAACATCTCTCACAAAATCCAAGTAAGAAAGACAGCCCTTCTCAACCATCCGCTGAGCCTTCAAATATGAAATCACCCTACTCGGTACATAGTCTATAAAACCACTTCACTCTACCCTCGAAAATCCCGACATCGCTAAGGTCACGGTTTTGGTGTAACATTCTAGAACAACGTGACATGGAGATAACCAATCCATGCCCAATATCACATCGAAATCAACCATGATGAGAAGTAGCAGATCTACTCGGGTCTTCAGACCCCTAATAGACACCACACATGAATGATACGCATGGTCCACAATAATAGTATTGCCCACAGGAGTAGATACATGAACATGTGAAACTAATGACTCGCGGGGCATATCCAAAAAATGAGCAAAGTATGATGAAACATATGAATATGTAGAACCAGGGTCAAATAATACAGAGGCATCTCTATGCCAGACGGAGAAAATACCGGTAATCACGGCATCTGAAGCAATAGCATCTGGTCTGGATGGGAGGGCATAAAAATGGGCCTGACCACCCCCTGATCCGCCTCCCCCTCTCGGGCGACCCCTAGCTGATTGGGCTCTGCCCCTTGCTGGCTGAGGCCCACCCCTAGCTGGCTGGGCGGGTGGTGGAGGAACTGGTGCTGGTTCCATCGGCCGAGTACTCCGTTGTAGAGTCTCACCCAATAGCCTAGCGCAATCTCTCATAATGTGACCAAAATCTCCGCACTCGAAACAACCCCTCCTCTGACAGAACTGCTGCTCCTGATGCCCCAAAGAACTACCCGGGGACTGAGTGGATGGGGCATGATGAGAACCTTGTGCTGGAAGTGCACTGAATGATGACTGACCCTGATGATGACTGTGAGAACCATGGCCAGATGATGCACCACGGTGAAATGGGCGAGCTGGCTGAGCATGCCTGAATGGACGACCTCTGCCATGCTGAAACTGACCTCCATGAGAAGTACCATTGAATTCACCTGGTCCACGAGGCCGCGTGGCCTCCCTCTCAACCCTCTCCTGACCACGAACCATCTCAATCTGTCGATCTATGTCGACAACCTCATCAAAGGCAGCACCAGAAACCCTCTCTCGGGTCATATGCAATCGTAGCTAAAAAGTGAGACCATCTATGAACCTCATGATTTTATTCCTGTCCGTGGGAACCAACCAGATAACATGTCGGGCCAACTTCGAGAACCGCATTTCATATTGTGTCTCTGATATATCACCCTGGCGAAGCTTCTCAAACTGTCTGCGCAACTCCTCTCTACGGGACTGAGGCACAAACTTCTCCAAAAATACCACGGAAAACTGCTGCCAAATGATAGTGTTGTGCCAGCAGGCCTACGCCTCTCGTCACTCTCCCACCATCGGAGTGCAACCCCAGAAAACTGAAATGTAGTGAGTGACACCCCACAAGTCTCCAAAATACTAGTTGTGCGGAGTATCCTCTGGCACCTGTCCAAGAAATCCTGGGCATCCTCTCTCTCCGTGCCACTAAAGGGTGGAGGTTGGAGTCTCCCAAACCTCTCCAACCTACGTTGATCATCCTCCGGCATAGCAGGAACTACATGCTCCTGAGCAGCTACGACCGGCTGGGCTAGTGGTGCCCCCGGTGTCTGAAGTCCCTAAACAACCTGCTCTGGCGTACGGGCTACGGGAGTCTGGGTGCCTCCTCCGGCCTGAGAAGTGGTTGTGATCGTAGTAACTGAGACCGCTTGAGCAAGACCCGTACACACTGATAGAATCTGGGCCAGGATCTCCTGAAGGCCAGGAATCACAATAGGCACAGGTGGGACCTGAGCTGGTCCCGCCGAAATATCTACCTCGGGGACCTGGTCCTCAGGGGGGACAACTAGGGGACCTGTAGGTGCTGCCCCAGCTGCTGCGCTGGCAATGTCTCTACCTCTACCATGGCCTCTATAGCGGCCTCGGCCTCTTGCGGCCCGAGCTGGTGGTACTGGTGGTTGTCCCTCCTGATCAGTAGCACGATTCCTAACCATCTGTGAGAGAATGAAATATCAGATGTTTAGTTACCAGAATAAACAGGACGCACGACAAGAATCCAAGAATGTGAAATTTTTCTAAAGGTTCTGCAGCCTCTTGAAGATAAGTAGAAACGTCTCCATACCGATTTGCAAGACTCTACTAACCTGCTCATGACTCGTGAGACCCATGTAACCTAGGCTCTGATACCATTTTGTCACGACCCAAATCTAAACCATGTCGTGATGACGCTTATCGTGATACAAGGCAAGCCTATCTCCCAAAATATTACTACAAATGTGATTATAATAATTTAGTAAAGACATTTCCATTATTTGAATTTCTCATAAACCAAGCCAAACTCTAAATATGAATATAGAAATGCGGAAAAACGAGCCCCAAACATCAGGGTATCACTAAGTCATGAGCGTCTAAGTCCATAAACTAATATATGAACTCTCTGACTGACAATACAACACAAAAAGATGAATAGAAGATAAAAGGAGTTACAAGGTCATGTGGATGCTAGGAGCTACCTTGCAGTCTCCAAGAATAGTCGGCCTGAACTCAACGATCGTCGCGCTCTAACTCACCTGGATCTACACATAAAATGCAGGGTGCAGTATGAGTACAACCGACACAACATGTAACAGAAATAACTAAGGAACTAAGTAGTAGTGACGAGCTAAGCAGAACAATTCAATTATTACTTTTCACAGTTAAGAATTAACAGGAATAACAGGTAAATTTCAGGAATCAGCAAATACTACCAGGCAGTTAACAGATAAATGCAATAACAACAATAATAAATGAAACCTCACAGCAATGTCACTCAATCCCTCAGCCCTCAATGCACACGATCAATAGGTACATGCGCTCACTGGGGGTGTTCACACTCCGGAAGGGCTCCTATCATATCATATCTCGATCCGCACGGACAACTCACGTGCTATAGTACAATCTGGATCCGCACGGACAACTCACGTGCTATAAAATATCTCACAACAGGCCCTCTGCCTTACTCAGTCATGCACCTCTCTAGCCTCACAACTTGCAACAATTAAAGGAAAGCAGTCCAAATCAAGTATTACCGTGTATCAGCAAGATCATAGAGACTGAGGTAAACATGTATAAGAATTTCTATGACTGAGTACGATAATGTGAGCATGAATAAAGCCTAAGCATGATCTCTAACATGAAGGCAGTCAAGTTTAATAGACACGTAAACACATAAACACAGATAACGACTATTAGGCCTCAATGTTTCACGGGATGGACCAAGTCGCAATCCCTCGCGATGTACACCCACACCCCTGTCACCTAGCGTGGGCATCACCTCCAAACAGTCACATGATATCAATTATTCGGGTTTATACCCTCAAAGCCAGAGTTAAAACTGTTACTTACCTTAACTGCGTAGAATCCTACTCCGGGATGCCCTCGCCCCTCGACTCGATCTTGAAAAGATCTGAATCTATCCACAACCAGAACGATACTATCAACATATCTAAGCAAACGAATTCCACAAGAAAAATTACACAAATAGGCCAAAAATCCGAAATAGGCTAAAACCCGGCCCCCAGGACCACGTCTCGAAACCCGACAAAAATTGCAAAACTAGAAAGCTCGTTCATTCCCGAGTCTAACCATATCAATTTCATCAAAATCCAACTCCATTTGGTCCCTCAAATCCTCACCTCAAACTCTCAAAAACTCAAGCCCTAACCCCTTCAACGTCACCCTAAATTCCTACTAATTTCATGACTAAACAGTGGAAAATCATCACAAACACACGTAATCAAGCCCAAGTAACTTACCTCACTGATACCTCTCGATTCCCTCTTGAAACTCTCTGCCCAAAGCTCAAGAACCGGCCAGAAATGGTGAATAAAGGGCAAAAATTCGCGAAGTGTGGCTTATATAGTTTCTGCCTTGAAGTCTCGCACCTGCGGACCCCATCTTCGCACCTACGCAACCGCATCTGCGGTCCTAGGAGCGCACTGAGAATTTCACTTATCCTCCTATTTTTGCATCTGCAGTTCTCCACTCGCACCTGCGGGCTCGCATCTGCGGTTCAAAGGTCGCACATGCGGCTTCCACTCACTCGACCAACTTCCGCACCTGCGGGCTCGCAGGTGCGACAAAACCTCTGCACCTGCACCCAAGCTCCAGTTGTCCATTTCCGCATCTGCGACCCACTCTCCGCATCTACGATGATCGCACCTGCGGCTTCCCATCTGCAGGTGTGGAAAAACACCAGAATTTCACAACACCTGAAAACAGCACTTCAAACTTCACAAATCCAATTCATTAGTCACCCGAAACACACCCGAGGCCTTCGAGACCTCAACCAATAATACCAACAAGTCATATATCAATACAAGAACCTAGTCGAACCTTCGAAACACCCAAAACAACACCAAAACACCAAATCAACCTCGGATTCAAGCCTAAGAACTTCTAAACTTCCAAAATTTGCTAATGACGCTGAAACCTACCAAACCACATCCAAATGACCTCAAATTTTGCACACACGTCACAAATAATACTACGAACCTACTCCAACTTCCGGAATTCTATTACGACCCCGATACCTAATTTTCCACTACCTACTAAAATCACCAAGTTTCCAACTTTTGCCAATTCAAGCCTAAGTCTACCACGGACCTCCAAATTACATTCCGAATGCACTCCTAAGCCTAAAATCACCCAACGAATTCTAACCAAAACATAACAGTCCAACTCCGAATTCGTTTACTCAGAAGTCAACATCCGGTTGACTTTTCCAACTTAAACTTCCTAATAAGAGACTAAGTGTCTCATTTCACTCCAAAACTACTCCGGACCTGCACCTACCAACCTGACACAACACAACAGCTAAACAACACATAAAGAAGCAGAAATAGGGAAAAAGGGGCTATAACTCTCAGAACGACCGACCGGGTCATTACATTACTTTAGGCGTGATCAATAATAAATCATCGTGGCTATGGGTACGGTTCCCGTGGCATAGTCATGATACGTAAATCCCAACTCAAGTGCGTGTTCACGCGACTTGGCCACAACTTCAAATAATTAAAATAAACACGTTGTGAATCACAGATACGTTTCATGTGGCGTGATTTGCGATTTGTGCAAAAACAACAAGTGCGCAACATCGTGACTTGTTTAAATAAATTTCATAATTATTTAAAATAGCTAAAAGTGGTAAAAGGTAAAATAACGCATAAAGGTTTTAAACATGTAATAAATCAGATAATTAGGCTAAGTATTAATTATTAAGCGACCTTGCTAAAACTACGAAACTCAGGAGTGTCTCACACCTTCTCCCGGGTTAACAGTATTTCCACACGGTCTTATGTGTTCGCAGACTATAAATAGAGTCAATTTCCTTGATTTTGGATTTTAAAATAAACCAGTAATATGGGACACCAGAATAATTATTCCAAGTGGCGATTCTGATTAAATAAATAATCTTATTTCAAACAATGTCACTTTAATTGAAAAAAATCTCTATTCTTCGAAAAAAGGAGGTGTGACAGCTCTGTCGATTCTGCTGGGAAACAAGAATCTAAATTTTTTGGTTTAGGGTTCAGATTCGAGCTTAGAATAAATGTTATGCTTGGCTTTCTTGTGATTGTCTGATATTACATGTTTGGGACTAATGTGCTAATTGCCGCTCATTTATCGCTTTGATATTCTATGAACTGTATATATAAACTATTACGACACCCTTCTTCTCTCAAAATCTTCTAAATCTTGGGAAGTGCACGCTGGCATGACTTCTTTTCTGTTAGAGTTTCATATCCCTAATTTGGAATGAGGATCGGATTAGTTACAAAGTCGGATGGCCTTTTGGTTCCCGGTACGTTGCTACCCCCTCCCCTCCCTCCCTACCTCACCCTCCCCCCCACCCCCAAGTTGTTCTCTCGGGTAAGCCAGGTCTAGAACAACACACCTCAGGATTCAAACCTAGAATAACATAGCCTCATCTTGGATCCCCAGTAGGAACGCTTGTCTGCATCACGTGCATTTGACTTTGGGGACTCAACACAAGGGTTGGGCCCGTCTAAGACAGGTACACCGAAATTAAAAGACCATCCTAATACATCTTACGTGCTACTTGTGTATTTGTTTGTTCGGCTTGCATGTTGACCCGCTTCTACAATAGGGAAAGAAATGGAAAAAAATGAGAGAGAGAGAGAGAGAGAAATAAAAGAGTGAAATTCATCCGTTCTCATAAAATCATGTGTTAAAATATCGAACTGTGTCAAAGTTTTACTCAAAATGTATTGAAAAATAGACATATATTTTGAAATATTCCCCTCTTTTGACGAACTACGCGGGTCTGATTCTCACCGGATGTGAGATACGTAGGTAAACCTCATCGGTTTCGGCCCGTAATTTTTAAAAATCCAAAAATATTTTTCTTTACTTCCTTCTTTAGAAAATTCATTCTTTGAGACTCCAATTTTCAAAAATAAAAAAAAATATATTTCTTTACTTCCTTCTTTAGAAAAGTCTTTCTTTGAGACCCCAATTTTTAAAAATTCAAAAATATTTTCCTTTAATTCCTTCTTTAGAAGTCTTACCTTAGAAAGCCCAAAAAAATTAAAATCAAAAATATTTTCTTTCTTTATAGAAATCTTTCATTCAAAAAAAAGAAAATCAAATCAAAATCTAAAAATATTTGTTTCCTCTTCTTTAGAAGTCTTTCTCAGAAAAAAAAAAAAAAGAAATTCAAAAAAATATTTTTTTTTCTTCTACAGAAGTCTTTCTTTTAAACAAAACAAAAAAAAAATAAAAATCCAAAATATTTTCTTTTTTAGAAGCTTTCATGGTCCGATTTTTAGAAAAAGTAGCAAAAAAAAGTTAATTTTTTTGGTTCATTTATGATCTTTCCGAACTACGCAAGATCTGAATCATGTTCCCACATGATACATAGGCAACCCACATCAGGTTCGATCGAATTAATTTGAAAAAAAGAAAAGAAAAAAAAGAGTGACAAAAGAAGAAAAAAAAAAGAAAAGGAAAGAATAGAGTGTTCATTCCAACATGCTTGTTGTTTTGAAAGAAAATCAGGTTGAAGGTGGTCGGTTTGTTGGTTTGCAATGGCAAGTCCATGATCCCTCAGAAATAAAAGCATCTTATCAACCGAAGGAACAAGAACCACTATTGTTGATCCAACTAAGGTCACGAAAAGGCAAGTAGACAAGTTGGTGATAAAAATGGAGGCAAATGTTGGCTGATTTCTACCAGTTTTGAGAAACAGGACATGCTATGCTTGGATGATCTATGATGATAGGGAGCCATGAGAATTCATCCAAGTCCTTTGGAAAATTAGTTACTGTAAAAGTTCCCATACTGTAAGTCCTAAAATCTGATAGCCAATATGCGTACCGGTTTGATCAAAAGTCAAAATTTGAGTGTTGAATCCATAGCAATAAAAATGGTTGAATGTAGTACGGGGATGTGCAAGTCCGTGGCTAAGATGTCGCTTGGTAACTGAAAAGTCACTCCTCTTTAGCCAGGGATGAGTCTTGGTAGCTTATTTTGTCGTCTTTTCTGTTATATGGGTTATCCAGAGTTGTAACCCAGATTTCAAGTTTGTTTGTCTTGTCGTCAAATCCTTCCATATGTTATTCAATGAAATATAATTTGTCCCTTTGTGTCATTCTATGCTTTAATTCTTTCACCGCTAGTTCTAGTGACATGACATGCATGCGGAATTTTTGGCCAGATCTTAGAAAACAGATTTAGTCTTGAAATGGATAACTGAGAACAAGACACTTTTGAGGATGAATAAAGAGTTGAAACACTTTGGAATTAAGCTCGAGTAAAATTCACGTGAAACTAGAACAATCATACCCTTGGAGGTTAATGATCTTTACCTTCAAATCATTGCTGAAGATCGGGTTTGAGAAGAAATCAATTGAAGTTTAGTGTAAAATTTGACATTAATGGATGGAACGTGTATTTCGACCACGACACATTGAAAGACAGACATGTTTATCAATGTTGTGATCGCGAAAGGATACTATGTTTGGCGTTCTCGAGGTGGGAGGCCCTTTTTCTGCCATCCAAACACTTTATACCCTTCGTTACCTTTTATGAGCATGTGTTATTTTCTTTGACTACCCTCTTTTGGAATCAAGTTTCGATTTAAAAGTCCAAAAAAATGAAATAAAAAAATAAATAGAAAAGTCCATGCCCCAAGAGTACAAACTTGTCACGACCCGGAATTTCCACCATCGGGACCGTGATGGCGCCTAACATTTCACTTGATAGGCAAGCCAACGTTAGAGGATTCTAAATGCCAACTTTAGCCAATTTCAATAACAAGATCAATTAAGCTAAATAGAAACTTAAACGGATTTTTGGAATAACATAAAACCCATAATATCCGATACATTTAGGATATGGATTCACAACTCACGAGCTACTATGATTTACTACAAACAGAGTTTGAAAAGGAAATACACCGTTCTAAAGAAAAGAAACAGTAAAATAATAAGACTAGGAAGAGACTACGGGGTCTGCGAACGCCAGCAGATCTACCTTGGGTCTCCTGACAAGCAAGTCCAGCTGCTAACCTCACGATCAGCTAAGGATGGTACTGAAATCTGCACATGAAGTACAGAGTGTAGTATGAGTACAGCCGACCCTATGTACTCATAAGTGTCGAGCCTAACATCGACGAAGTAGTGACGAGGCTAAGACAAGACGCCCACATAATAAATCTGTAGAGATAACAGTATGTGTATAAAAAACACAATAACATCTAAAACATGTACTACTGGGAGGGGAAGCATGCTAAAGGGGGGAACAAGATATAAAAGCTACAACAGATATGGTAACTAGAACAGTCAATATGCCTTTAATAAGTAAAATCAATTAAACACAATAAAAGAAGTTGCACGGCATCACCCTTCGTGCATTAACACTCTCAATATGGCACGACATCACTCTTCGTGCATTAACACTCACAATATGGTACGGCATCACCCTTCGTCCTTTAACATTCTCCCTTACCACATAACAATGAACAAATATAAAGCAGGGAGATAGAATTCAACAATAACAAGCTTTACCTCAACACCGGTTCCACAATAACGATCTCAACTTTGGATTCAATACTCAATTATTACCAAAAGCCCGTAAACACAATAAGAACTATCAATTTAGCAAGTCACTAGTCTAAGCATGGATAACTTATCAAAGCAAGTAATAAACTACATGGAACAAGCCCACCCACATGCTATAACCCGACAAACAACGCATAAGTACTTGTCACCTCACATATATGTTGTACCCAACATCAAAACAAGTAGCAAATAGACAAACTAATTCTATTCCCTCGAGTCAAGTTTAACTACGACACTTACCTCGCTCCAAAAGGTCCGCTCAATGCTCAATCACAACTTTTCTCCTCACACAAGCCTCTGAACCAATAGAATCTAGCAATTTACCAACCAAACGATTCAAATTAAGCCTTAGTAACTACCCACGATTGCAAAGAATTCAATTTAGGCCATTATTGAAAACCTCAACAAAAGTCAATCTCGGGCTCGCTTGGTCCAATCCCGAAGTTCAGACCAAAACCCGATTACCCATTCAACCCCGAGCCCGGTTATGTAATTTATTTTGGAATCTGACCTCAATTTAAGGTCTAAATCCCCAATTTACTAAAATTCCTAATTTTACCCAAAATCCCCCAATTTCCACCATGAAAACTCAAGATTTTAGGTTGAAATCTTAGGAAATGTAGTGAAAGATTGAAGGAAACTAGTTTAGAATCTCTTACCAATGATTTGGGGAAGAAAATTCCTTCAAAAAATCGCCTCTAGGGTTTCTTGTTTTAAATTTGAAGAATGAACGAAAAATCCCGTCTAAGTCAAGTTTTGATCAGCAGCAGATGTCGCATTTGCGACCTGACTGCAAATGCAAAGAAACCATCACATTGGGAATCCATCGCATCTTTGCATTCATCGCATTTGCGATGAGAAGTTTGCAAATGCGGTCACTGCCCCCACCTGATCCCTTCACAAATAAGAAGCATTGTTCGCAAATGCGAACATCATATGGCCCAGCTACTCTTCGAAAATGCAATGAGTAGCTCGCAAATGCGAACCCATCAGAGGTCGCAAATCATGATCTCGCAAATGCGAGATCAGAGGCTTGCACCAGAATTGAAACACTAGCAACATTTCCTAAGTCCAATTTCACTCTGTGGCCTATTCGAAACTCACCCGAGCCCTCAGGGCTCTAAACCAACCATGCACACAAGTCTAAAAACATCATACGGACTTGCTCGCGCGATCAAATCGCCAAAATAACACCTAGAACTTCGATTTGGACACCAAATTAAATGACATTTTCAAGAAAACTTTGAAACTTCTATTTTCACAATTGGGCATCCAAATCACATCAAATCAACTTCGTTTCTCACTAAAGTTGACAAACAAGTCATAAATGTACTATTGGACCTATACCGGGATCCATAACCAAAATACGGACCTGATATCCAAAATTCAAACATTGGTCAAACATTTCAAATTCATTAAGCCTTAGACTTTCAAATTTCTACAAAATGCGATAACTCGGTCTAGGGACTTCCGAATTCGATTTCGGGCATATGCCCGTGTCCCAAATCAGGATACAGACCCACCGGGACCTTTAAAATACGAATCCGCATCCGTTTTTTAAAAACATTGACCAAAGTTAACTCAAATGGATTTTAAGGCAAAATTTCATATTTTTCTCAATTTTAACATAAAAGGTTTTCGGAAAGACACTAAGACTGTGCACGCAAATCGAGGAAAGATAAAATGAGATGTTTAAGTCTTTGGGACATATAATTGGATCCTAAAACCTAATATGACCTATCGGGTCATCACATTCTCCACCTCGAAAACAAGCGTTTGTCCTCGAATTGACATAGGAAAGTACCTGAACTGGTGAAAGTTGGGATATCTACTCCGCATGTCCGACTCGGACTCCCAAGTAGATGCCTCGACGGGTTGACCTCTCCACTGCACTCGAACTGTAGGGTAACTCTTCGACCTCAACTGTCGAACCTGTCGGGCTAGAATAGCCACCAGCTCCTCCTCGTAAGTCAAATCCTTTTCCAACTAGACAGAGCTGAAATCAAATACATGGGACGGATTGTCGTGATACTTCCGGAGCATGGACACATGGAACACCGGATGAACTGATGATAACCCCAGTGAAAATGCAAGCCTGTAAGCTACATCTTTCACTCTCTCGAGAATATCAAAAGGTCCGATATACTTAGGGCTCAGCTTTCCCTTTTTTCCGAACCTCATTACACCCTTCATGGGTGATACGTGAAGCAACACTCTCTCTCCGACCATGAATGCAATATCACAAACTCTACGGTCGGTATAAATCTTCTTCCTGGATTGAGCTGTGCGAAGTCGATCCTGAATAATCTTAACCTTATCCAAGGCATCCTGTACTAGATCTGTACCCAACAATCGAGCCTCCCTCGGCTCGAACCATCCAAATAGTGATCAGCACCGCCTACCATATAATGCCTCATAGGGAGACATTTGGATACTTGACTGATAGTTGTTATTGTAAACAAACTCCGCAAGTAGCAAGAACTGATCCCATGACCTTCCGAAGTCTATAACACATGCGCAGAGCATATCCTCCAATATCTGGATAGTGTGCTCGGATTGTCCATCCATCTGAGGATGAAACGTTATGCTCAACTCAACCTGCATGCCCAACTCACACTGTACTGCTCTCCAAAAGTGCAAGGTGAATTGCGTACCTCTATCAGAAATGATAGACATGGGCACATCGTGAAGACGGTCAATATCGCGGATATAAATCTCCGCCAACCGCTCTGAAGAATAAGTAACTGCCATAGGAATAAACTGCGCTGACTTGGTCAGCCTATCCACAATTACCCAAACTGCGTCGAACTTCCTCTAAGTCCGCGGGAGTCCAATAACGAAATCCATAGTGATACGCTCCCACTTCCACTCAGGAATCTCTGATCTCTGAAGCAAACCACCAGGTCTCTGATGCTCACACTTTACCTGCTGACAATTCAAACATCGGGGACATATGCAACTATGTCCTTCTTCATTCTCCTCCACCAATAATGCTGCCGCAAGTCCCGATACATATTGGCGATGCCCGGATGAATAGTATACTGAGAACTGTGGGCCTCCTCAAGAATCAACTCACAAAGACCATCCATATTAGGCACACAAATATGACCCTGCATCCTCAAACTCTGTCATCCCCAACAGTAACCTGCTTGGCACCACTGTTCTGCACTGTGTCCCTAAGGACCAACAAAATGAAGGTCACTATATTGTCGATCTCTGATGCGCTCAAACAAGGAAGACCGAGCGACTGTGCAAGCTAGGACATGCCCGGGCTCCAAAATATCCAACCTCGCAAATTGATTGGCCAAAGCCTGAACATCTGATACAAGCGGTCTCTCACCGACTGGAATGTACGCAAGGCTGCCCATACTCGCTGCCTTCTACTCAAGGCGTCAGCCACCACATTGGCCTTCCCGGGGTGGTACAAAATAGTGATATCATAATCTTTCAATAGCTCCAACCACCTCCTCTACCTCAAAGTGAGATATTTTGCTTGAACAAATACTGAAGGCTCAGATGATCTGTGAAAACCTCACACGACACGCCGTAAAGATAATGCCTCCAAATCTTCAACGCATGAACAATGGTTGCCAACTCTAAGCCATGGACAGGGTAATTCTTCTCATGAATTTTCAACTGTTGCGATGCATATGCAATCACCCTTCCATCATGTATCAATACTGCACCGAGCCCAACACGGGATGCATCACAATATATCATATAAAATCCTGAATCTATGGGAAACACCAACACCGGCGTTGTAGTCAAAGCATTCTTGAGCTTCTGAAAGCTCACCTCACACTCGTCTGACCATATGAACGGGGCACCCTTCTGGGTCAACCGGTCAATAGGGATGCTATAGACGAGAACCCCTCCACGAACTGATAGTAATAGCTCGCCATACCCAAGAAACTCCTGATCTCTGTGGCTGAAGTGGGTCTAGGCCAGTTCTAAACTGTCTCAATCTTCTAAGGATCTACTTTAATACCCTCTGCTAATACAACGTGCCCCAAGAAAGCGACAAAATCCAACCAAAACTTGTACTTCGAAAACTTAGCATATAACTAGTTGTCTTTCAAAGTCTAAAGTACAATCCTAAGATGTTTCTCGTGCTCCTCTCGACTGCGGTATTAGATCAAGATATCATCAATAAACACAATCTCAAAGGAGTCCAAATAAGGCTTGAACACTCGGTTCATCAAATCCATGAATGTTGTTGGGGCATTTGTCAACCCAAAGGAAATCACTAGAAACTCATAATGCCCGTACCGAGTCTGAAAGTTGTCTTAGGGACATCATATGCCTAATCCTCAATTGATGGTATCCAGACCTCAAATCAATCTTCGAAAACACATTGGCACCCTGAAGCTGATCAAATAAGTCATCAATCCTCGGCAATGGATACTTGTTCTTGATGGTGACTTTGTTCAACTGCCAATAATCTATGCACATCCTCATCGATCTATCCTTCTTCTTCACGAACAACACAGGCACACCCCAGGGTGATACACTAGGTCTAATGAAGCCCTTATCAAGCAAATCCTATAACTACTCCTTCAATTCTTTTAACTCTAGCGGGGCCATGCGGTATGGCAGAATAAAAATGGGTTGAGTGACCGTAGCCAACTCAACACAGAAGTTAATATCCCTGTCAGGTGGCATCCCCGGCAGGTCTGCAGGAAACAGCTATGGAAACTCACGAACAACTGGTACTGAATCTATGGAAGAAACCTTTGCAGTAGAATCGCGGACATAAGCCAAATAAGCTAGACAACCCTTCTCGACCATATGTCGAGCCTTCAAATAAGAGATAACCCTTGTGGTAGAATGGCCAGGAGTCCCTCTCCACTATAATCGAGAAAACCCTAGCAAGGCTAAGGTCACGGTCTTGGCGTGATGATCCAATATAGCGTGATAAGGTGACAGCCAATCCATACCGAAGATAACATCAAAATCAACCATATCGAGAAGTAGAAGATCTACACTAGTCTCAACACTCCCAATGGCGACCACACACAAACGATATACACGATCTACAACAATAGCATCCCCCACAAGTGTGGACACATATACAGGAGCACTCAAATAATGATGAGGCACAACCAAATATGAAACAAAATGGGATGACATATAAGAGTAAGTAGAACCCGGATCAAATAGAACTGAAGCATCTCTACTGCAAACTAAAACAGTACCTGTGATAACAATGTCATGAATCAGCCTCAGGCCTGGATGGAAAAGCATAGCATCGGGGCTGGGGCCCACCACTTTGAACTACATCTCTAGGAAGGCCCCTGGCTGGTTGGCCTCCACCTCTAGCAGCCTGACCTCCACCTCTAATAGCCTAACCACCACCTCTGACTGCCTGACCCTTACCTCTGGCTGGCTGAGCGAGCGGTGCAGCTCCCAGTGCTGGGACCATGGCATGGGAACCCTGATGTTGTGAACTGCTCGATACACGAGGGCAAAACCTAGAAATGTGCCTCAGATCACCACAAGTATAGCAGGACCTCGGCTGCTGTGACTGCTAACCCTGAAGCTGACCCTGTCGACCTGAGTAACTATAAAGACTCGTAAAATTTCTATGTCTAAAATAATGCCCGAATAAGTCCCTGTACTTTTATAACTGTAGAAATTCTTAAAACAGTCCTATTTTGAGTAAAAAGTATCCCAGAACTTGAAAAAAATAAATTTTCCAGAAATTACGCGTTACGCGACGCACTATGCGATCCGCATAATAGGTATGCGGACAGCATAGTGGTCGCATACCTGGACAGTCTACTGTCCAAATTGAGGACAACTATATGGCCCAGAACGCGATCGCATTTTGGGTATGCAGACCGCATAGTTATCGCATTCTTGACCCATAGTTTTTGCGAGGGAGGTTATGTGACGCACTATGCGATCGCATAACAGGTATGCGGACCCCATAGTGGTCGCATACCTGGGCAGTGTGGTTCCTATTTTGGCTCAGTTGAAAGCCAACTATGCGGCCAGGAATGCAGACCGCATAGCAGGAATGCGTTCGCATTCCTGACCATATTTCTGTGTCGGGGTTCCTATTTTCTAAATTTTAAACCCGACCCCCTGTTTTATAAAACACCCATTTCCTTCATTTTTAACAAATTCCTGACCAAAAAATGAGAGAGAAGAAGAGAGTTCTTGAGAGAGAAGGTTTCAACATCTCTAAATTGTTTTTCCAAAATCATACAACCCCGGAAATTATCAAGTTATTGTCATCTTCTTCACTCAAAGAGGTAAGTCTTCACCCTATTTCCCCAATTTCTCAGATTTTGTGTAAGAATAAAACACACATAGGTTGGGTCTTGAAAATAAAAATTAAAATAGGCCATGCATGTGGGACTAAGTTGTAGTATGTGATATTAAAGAACCAATTTGGGAAGTTCATGTTAAAATTTGGGTGAGGGAAGAAGAAATTGTCATTTTTAAACCTTATAGTCTACTTCACATGTTAGGTGTTTGATGGAATTCCTAAGAAAGTTACTCCATGGGTAATCTTCCTAATTATTAATCGATTTCCGCTATCTCGTTATAGATTGTTATTGCTAGAGGTGTTGGTGTATGGTATAACTTAAGGAAAAGCTCTTTGAGGTATGTATGGCTAACTTTAATCTTCGTAGAGTCACCTTGTTGGTGTCCAAACATTCGGTATGAGTTTCTTGCTGAGTATATGTGAATTGATTTCCCGATTTTGTTCAGGTATGAGATTGCATTCTCTAATTTGTATTAGTCGATTATTGTGATAATTGAGATTGTGAAAGGTGACTTCTATGTGATTACTTTAATATGTGCAAGGTTCGTTAAATGCTTGAGTATGTTGGTATGAAAGAATGATGACAAACCCAAATGTGTAAATGTATCTAAGTGATAAGGGCTATGTAACAAGTGATGAAGAGGAATTGTGAATTGATCTAATTGAACTAAATGACCATGGAAATATCATATATGACTCATTGTCGGCAAGGTTTATTGTGGCTTAACTTCATATGTATTGTTGGTTGTAATGAATTTATATTCTTGTTGATGAATACCTTTGTGGTAGAATCAATGGATGATAAAGACTATTGTGAACACATGATTGTTTGGGTGTTATGAAATTGTACTCTTGATGATATGAAGCGCTGTGATTTAATTGTAGGCTGTTATTGTTTTCTATGAAATGTGATGGTCTGGTGGGATCGGGTTGCACGCCGCAACACGAAGTAATAAGGGTGGAGAGGTAATAAGGGTGAAATGTAATATTGTACGGTGGGATCGGGTTGCACGCCGCAACACAAAGCTATAAGGTTGGAGAGGTAATAAGGGTGAAGTGTAATATTGTACGGTGGGATCGGGTTGCACGCCGCAACACAAAGCTATAAGGTTGGAGAGGTAATAAGGGTGAAGTGTAATATTGTACGGTGGGATCGGGTTGCACGCCGCAACACAAAGTAATAAGAGTGGAGAGGTAACAAGGGTGGAGTGTAAAATGTAAGGTGGGATCAGGTTGCATGCCGCAACAAGAAATGTAAGGTGGGATCGGGTTGCACGCCGCAAAAGAACGTAATAAAGCTGAAATATGATTGTGTTGAAATTAGAATTTGTAAGGCTCTCAATTGTACTTGTTGCTATATCACTGTGCACTACGTGTTGGTTCCTTTAACTGCTTTCTATTTGTGCATCTCTTGATTTTACTTTGAGTAAAGTTTGCTCATACATGCTAGTATTATTCCACAATACTAACGTCCCTTTTGCCGGGGGCGCTACATCTTTTATATGGATGTAGGTGGGTCCATAGCAGGTAGCTCAGTTCTTAGTGGTGCCTCCTCCTCATCTTTCAACAAGTACTAGTGAGCCCCACTTCCTCCCGGGGCCGTGTGTAATTCATGCCATCTCTTTTGAGACTATTATGTATTGTAAGGTATAGCCGGGGCCTTGTTGTCGGCATAGTATTGTATAAATTCCTATTATTCGTAGAGGATCCGTAGACATGATGTGGGTGTATATATGTATTTTGGGTAGTCACTTTACGTATTCGGAAATCATGATCCGTATTGAAAAGTTATGTACGTATTGTGTATGCTTTGGGAATCAAATTGTTGAAATGCTAAAAGAGAAATGAACTTAAGTTTGTAAATCCTCGCTTAAATCCTAAGTTGTTATTTCATATGGAATATGGTGCATTGTATATACGAGGGAAACGCGTTGGGTAGGAAAGGCAATCAGGTCCGCTTGACCGGGTTCACCCGGTTAGGTGCCGGTCTCGTCCCTCAGTTTTGGGGCGTGACAAACTTGGTATCAGAGCCTAAGGTTTTAAAAGTGTCCTAGGATGTCTCGGAGCCGTGTCTAGTAGAGCCCTTCTTATCGGTGTGTTGTCGACCACATTTATAATTAGGGGGCTGCATGGACATTTAGGAAAGTACCCTTTTATTGCTATTCTATATCGTGAGATGTGGTGGAAGGTGAGGTTGTCTATCCCTAACTCGTGCATTGTTCTGATTTTCAGTAAATGGCACCCAAGAAAAAAGCTCGACTTAGCCTAGAGGCCAATGCCACCCCAGGAGTGGTCGTGAATCCTTTATCTGATGGTGCGGGTGAGAGTGATTCCCCGACCCTGAATATGCCTGACTCTTCCATCCCATGCCAGGATATTCCTATCCTGCTCCAGTGGAAGGTGCTACAGTCCCTCCCGCTGATGCTCCTGATCCTTCTTCAGTCCCAGCATCCGGTCCCGGTATTTCTGATGGGGACCTCAGGGGAGATATTCAGATGTTAACCCAGTTAGTGGCCTCCTAGTCCCAAAGATCGCATGCTACCCCTGCATCCTCTATCGAGCAAGGGGGTTCTTTAGGTTCCAGGGTCAACTAGTTTCTGCGGTTAGCCCCTCCAGAGTTCACAGGCACCGACCCAGGGGCTGATCCTTAGGAGTTCATTGATGAGATGTGCAAGACCCTCCGAGTTATGAGGGCTACAGAGACCGAGGGGGTTGAGTTGGCTTCCTATCAGTTGAAAGGAGCAGCGTATTCGTGGTTTGAGATGTGGGAGAGTTCCCGTGGGGAGGGGATCCCTCCGGCAAAGTGGGATGAGTTTGTTGATGCCTTCATGGATCATTTCTTGCCTGTCGAGACTATGGAAGCCCGTGCTGCGGAGTTCGAGGTCCTTAAGCAGGGCAACATGAGTGTGTGGGAGTATCATATGGAGTTTGTGCGCTTGTCCAAATATGTTGTTCACATGATGCCGGCTGTGGAGGCTAGAGTTCGTTGGTTTGTTTAGGGCCTTGATTCCTTAGTTATTAATGAAGCTACTACAGCTGCCTTGCATTCGGATATGAACTATGGGAAAATAGTGGGATTCGCCCAGGCTACAGAGGCTCGGAAATTGGAAATAAGGATGGAGAGAGAGAGCAGTAGTAGGGCCCGGTCAGCGGGCAACCCTGGGAGATCATTTGGAGGTGTGAGATCAGCCCTAGGGAGAGGATCATCAGGGCCATCTCAGTCATATGCTCAGTCCTCAGCCAGTGCACTACCATCAGGGCACAGTTATCAGCAGGGAGGTCGTTTTAGACCCGGTTCAGATAGTAGGAGGTTCCATCAGTCGGGTCGTTCCGGTGGGAAGTTCCAGCAACAGCGGAGGGTCCCATGCCCTAAGTGTGGGAGATTTCATACTGAGCCTTATTACTTGGATATTCCGGTATGCTATAGATGTGGAGAGAGAGGCCATGTCCAGCGAGACTGTCGCGCACCCAGTCAGGGCGCGGGTAGGGGTACTGCTCAGCCATCCAGCTCTTCAGCCGCTACATCTTCGCACGCCCTCCAGCTCCAGCAAGTGCGGTACAGTTAGGGGTGGACCACGGGGTCGAGAGGTACCCAGTCGGTTCTATGCTTTGAGTGGTTGCCAGAATGCGGAGACTTCCCCAGATGTGGTCCCAGGTATTCTGACTATTCAGTCACATGATGTTTATGCTCTTATTGATCCCGGGTCTTCTTTGTCATATGTTACTCCATTTATTGCTTCAAATTTTGGGATAGAACCCAAACAGATTCACGAGCCGTTCTCTGTGTCGACTCTGGTTGGCGATTCTATTGCGGCCGTGCGAGTCTATAGAAATTGTGTTGTCACGGTGCGTGGTCGGAATACCACGGCCGATCTTATTGAGTTAGGAATGGTAGATTTTGATGTAATTATGGGGACGGATTGGCTATATTCGTGCTTTGCTAAACTCGACTGCCAAACCAGAATTACGAGGCTCGAGTTTCCTAATGAATCAGTTATCAAGTGGGAGGGGAATAATGTTGCGCTAAGAGGTAGATTCATTTCCTACCTTAAGGCCTAAAAGATGATCAGGAAAGGGTGCATCTATCATTTGGTTCGGGTTGCGGATGCCACCTCAGAGGTGCCTGCCCCCGAGTCCGTGTCGGTTGTGAACGAGTTTCTTGAAGTGTTTCCGGACGAGCTTCCTGGGATTCCACCAGATAGAGAGATCGATTTCGGGATTGATGTATTGTCAGATACACAGCCAATATCTATTCCACCTTACAGGATGGCGCCAGCAGAATTAAGGGAATTGAAAGAACAATTGAAAGATCTATTAGAAAAAGGTTTTATTCGGACAAGTGTGTCGCCTTGGGGCGCACCGGTTCTTTTTGTCAGAAAGAAAGGTAGATCGCTTCGGATGTCTATTGATTATCGGCAGCTCAACAAGGTCACCATCAAGAATAAGTATCCATTTCCTCGGATAGATGACTTGTTCGACCAGTTGCAAGGTGCTAAGTTCTTCTCAAAGATTGATTTGCGGTCCAGGTATCATCAGTTAAAAATCAGGGAGATGGATATTCCTAAGACTGCCTTCAGGACTCGATATAGGCACTTTGAATTTCTGGTAATGTCTTTTGGGCTAACCAACCCCCCAGCAGCTTTTATGGACCTTATGAATCGGGTTTTCAAACCATTTCTCGACTCCTTTGTGATTGTCTTCATTGACGATATTCTTGTTTATTCCCGGAATTAGGAGGATCATGTTAATCACCTCAGGGCAGTTCTGCAAACTCTTCATCAGCACCAATTGTATGAAAAGTTTTCAAAATGTGAGTTTTGACTAGAATCAGTCACCTTTTTGGGCCATGTTGTTTCCAAGGAAGGGATTCGAGTTGATCCCCAAAAGATTGCAGCGGTAAAGGATTGGCCTAGGCCAACGACCCCGACAGAGATTCGTAGTTTCTTGGGTCTAGCTGGGTATTATCGGAGGTTCGTGGAGAGATTTTCTCTACTCTCGCCTCATCATTGACTAAGCTGACGCAGAAAGCAGTCAGGTTTTAGTGGTCTAATGTATGTGAAAAGAGTTTTCAGGAATTAAAGTCGAGATTGACTTCGACACCAGTGTTGACCTTGCAAGAAGTTTCAGAGGGATTTGTGGTTTATTGTGATGCTTCGAGGGTTGGTTTGGGGTGTGTAAAGTTGATGCAACGTGGTAAAGTCATAGTGTATGCTTCAAGGCAGCTCAAGAATCACGAGAAGAATTATCCGACGCATGATTTGGATCTCGCGGCGGTTGTGTTTGCATTAAAAATCTGGCGGTATTATCTTTATGGGGTCCATATGGACGTGTTCACAGACCACAAGAGTCTTCAGTATTTATTCAAGCAGAAGGATTTGAACTTAAGGCAGCGGAGGTGGTTAGAATTGCTCAAGGACTATGATATGAATATTTTGTACCACCTAGGGAAGGCGAATGTGGTAGCCGACGCTCTTAGTGGGAAATCCATGGGTAGCTTGGCACATTTGGAAGCCGGACAAAGGCTTTTGGCTCAGGAAGTTCATCAGGTGGCTAGTCTGGGGGTCTGTCTTTCGACCTCAGACGAGGGGGATGTCGTGGTGCGTAATGGAGCAGAATCTTCGCTTGTAGCTGAAGTCAAGGGAAAGCAATTCAGGGATCCGACTTTGGCACAATTGAGGGAATCAATTTTGAATCACAAGACTTCAGCATTCTCACTCGGCAATGATGACGGTGTCCTGCGGTGTCAAGAGAGGTTGTGTGTTCTAGATGTGGATGATCTCCGGGAAAGGGTGATGGCAGAGGCTCATAATTCCAGTTATTCCGTACACCCAGGTTCTACGAAAATGTATCACGATCTCAAGGAAATTTATTGGTGGAATGGTATGAAGAGTATTGTGGCGGACTTTGTGGCTAAGTGTTCAAATTGTCAGCAAGTGAAGGACGAGCATCAGAGGCCCGGTGGATTGACGCAACTTATGGAAATACCGATGTGGAAATGGGAGATGATCAATATGGACTTTGTGGTGGGGTTACCCCGCACTCCACGTAGGTTCGACTCGATTTGGGTGATAGTGGATCGACTCACGAAGTCGGCGCATTTCTTGCCAGTCAAGTCCACCGATACTGCAGAACAGTACGCTCAGTTGTATATCAAAGAAATAGTCAGGCTCCATGGCACTCCAATATCTATTATCTCGTATCGAGGGGTTGCACGCCGCAACACGAAGTAATAAGTGTGGAGAGGTAATAAGGGTGAAGTTTAATATTGTACGGTGGGATCTGGTTGCACGCCGAAACACGAAGTTATAAGGGTGGAGAGGTAATAAGGGTAAAGTGTAATATTGTACGATGGGATCGGGTTGCACGTCGCAACACGAAGTAATAAGGGTGGAGAGGTAACAAGGGTGGAGTGTAAAATGTAAGGTGGGATCGGGTTGCACGCCGCAACAAGTAATGTAAAGTGGGATCGGGTTGCACGCCGCAACAAAATGTAATAAAGCTGAAATGTGATTGTGTTGAAATTAGAATTTGTAAGGCTCTCAAGTGTACTTGTTGCTATATCACTGTGCACTACGTGTTGGTTCCTTTAACTGATTTCTATCTGTGCATCTCTTGATTTTATTTTGAGTAAAGTTTTCTCATACATGCTAGTACTATTCCACAGTACTAACGTCCATTTTGCCGGGGGCGCTACATCTTTTATATGGATATAGGTGGGTCCATAGCAGGTAGCTCAGTTCACCGTTAGTGGTGCCTCCTCCTCATCTTTCAGCAAGTACTGGTGATCCCCACTTCCTCCCGGGGCCGTGTGTAATTCATGGCATCTCTTTTGAGACTATTGTGTATTGTAAGGTATAGTCGGGGCCTTGTTGCCGTCATAGTATTTTATAAATTCATATTATTCATAGAGGCTTCGTAGACATGATGTGTGTGTATATATGTATTTTGGGTAGTCAATGTACGTATTCGGAAATCGTTATCCGTATTGGAAAGTTACGTATGTATTGTGTATGCTTTGGGAATCAAACTGTTGAAATGCTAAAAGAGAAATGAACTTAAGTTTGTAAATCCTCGCTTAAATCCTAAGTTGTTATTTCATATGGAATATGGTGCATTGTATATAGGGGAAACGCGTTGGGTAAGAAAGGAAATCAGGTCCGCTTGACCGGGTTCACCCGGTTAGGTACCGGTCTCGTCCCTCGGTTTTGGGGCGTGACAGTAACCACCCTCAAAACCCTGTAGCGGAGGTGAACTAAAAGGAGTAGGTGATGCACTGTAGGCTAGCTGATCAGAACAAGGCATATGAGGTCAACGACCACCTGGAGCACCATGGGATTCCTAGAGTGCTGAATGAAACGGCCTGGGAGGATGGACTCTACCAAAGGTACCCCTGCCTCCAAATGAGGCACCGCTGAATCCACCAGAATAAAGAGGTCTCTTGTTAGACCCCTGACCTTCCTGTGCAAGAACCATCTCGACTCGCCTGACGACATTAGCAGCTGCCTGAAAAGAATCTCACTCCCAGTCTCCTTGGCCTCTGCAATCTGATAGGCTGAGCAAGTCCCTCAATAAACCTTCTCACCCTCTCTCTCTCTCGGTAGGAAGTAGAAGAAGAGCATAACGGGCCAAATCCACAAAATGGGTCTCATACTGAGTAACATTCATACTGTCCTGCTGGAAACGCTCGAACTTACGGTGATACTCCTTTCTCAATGTGATAGAGAGGAACTTCTCTAGAAAGAGCTGAGAGAACTGGTCCTAAGTAAGACCAGGCGACCTAACTGGCTTGGTCAACAAATAATCCATCCACTATTTCTTGGCAAAACTAGTCATCTGAAATGCAGCAAAATCGACCCCATTGGTCTCCACTATACCCATGTTCCGTAGCACCTCATGACAACTGTCAAGATACTCCCAGGGGTCCTCTGAAGGTGCACCACTGAATTGAACTGGAAAGATCTTGGTAAACTTGTCCAATCTTCATAAAGCCTCAGAAGGCATAGCTAGCTCATCACCGGCCTGTGTTGGAAGAATCGGCTAAGCTACTCCGACTGGCTGAGCTGCTGGAGTCTCATACAGGGGATCTATCTGCTCCGGAGTGTGAGTAGCAGTAGTTTGTGCTCCTCCTCCAGCTTGAGTGACGGCTAGTGCCATGGAAAATGCGCCAGTCTGGGCCACACTCTCCATAAAGCCCACCAAACGGACCAAAACATCTTGAAGCACTGAGGTGGCAATGAACCCCTCCGGGACTTGAGTTGGGCCGACAGGAACAATCTGGGAGAGAACCTCCCCATCGAAATCTATCGGAGGCTCCACTGCTAGTGCTGCTGCTCAAGCTCAGGGCTGAGTCCTGCCCCTGCCTCGGCCTCGACCCCTCGTAGGAGCTGCCACTGAGGCGTTGGCTGTTGCTCGGCTGAAGATGCAGTATGTGTTCTCGCCATCTACTAGAGAATAAGAGTAGAAGAGTTCAATTAGCATCGAGAGAACAAAATCGCACGACTAAGAAGAATAGAAGTGAAATTTGTTCCTAAAATTCATAGCCTCTCGAAGATAAGTACAGACGTCTCAGTACCGATCTTCCAGACTATACTAAGCCTGCTCGTTAATTGTAAGACCTAGGCAACCTAGTGCTCTGATACCAACTTGTCACGACCCGAAATTCCCGTTGTCGGTACCGTGATGCCGCCTAATATTTCACTTTCTAGGCAAGCCAACATTCGAGGATTCTTAATGCCAACTTTAGCTAATTTCAATAACAAGATCAATTAAGCTAAACAGAAACTAAAATGGATTTGCGAAATAACATAAAACCCATAATATTTGATACATTTAGGATCTGGAGTCACAACTCATGAGCTGCTATGATTTACTACAAACAGAGTCTCAAAAGGAAATAAATTGTTCTGAAGAAAAGAAACAGTAAAATAATAAGACTAGGAAGAGACTCCAGGGTCCGCGGACGCCAGCAGATCTACCTTGGGTCTCCTGACAAGCAAGTCCAGCTGCTAACCTCACGATCAGCTAGGGCCGGTACCAAAATCTGCACAAGAATTTCAGAGTATAGTATGGTTACAACCGACCCCATGTACTCGTAAGTGTCGAGCCTAACCTCGATGAAGTAGTGACGAGGCTAAGACAAAACACCCACATAATAAATCTGTATAGATAACAATATGTGTACAGAAAACAACAATAACAACTAAAACATATACTACTGGGAGGGGAAGCATGATAAAAGGGGAACAAGATATAAAAGCTACAACAGATATGGTAACTAGAACAGTCGATATGCCTTTAATCAGTAAAATCAATTAAACACAATAAAAGAAGTTGCACGGCATCAACCTTCGTGTTTTTACTCTCAACCTCACAATGAAACAAAAATATTGCACGACATCACCTTTTGTGCTTTTACCCTCAACCTCACAACGTAAATCAAAGATACGACACGACATCACCCTTCGTGCATTAGCTCTCATAACATAGCAAGACATCACCCTTCGTGCATTAGCTCTCATAACATAGCAAGACATCACCCTTCGTGCATTAACACTCTCAATATGGCACGACATCACCCTCGTGCATTAACACTCACAATATGGCACGACATCACCTTCGTGCATTAACACTCTCTCTTACCACATAACAATGAACAAATATAAAGCAGGGAGATAGAATTCAACAATAACGAGCTTTACCTCAACAATGGTTCCACAATAACGATCTCAACTTTGGATTCAATACTCAATTAGCACCAAAAGCCCGTAAACACAATAAGAACTATCTTTTAGCAAGTCACTAGTCTAAGCATGGATAACTTATCAAAGTAAGTAATAAACTATATGGAACAAGCCCACCAGCATGCTATAACCCGACAAACAACGCATAAGTACTAGTCACCTCACATATACGTTATACCCAACATCAAAGCAAGTATCAAATAGACAAACTAATCATATTACCTCGAGTCTAGGTTAACCACGACACTTACCTTGCTACAAAAGTTCTGCTCAAAGATCAATCACAACTTTGCCCCTCACACAAGCCTCCCAACCAATAGGATCTAGAAATTTATCAACCAAACCTACCCACGATTGCAAAAAATTCAATTAAGGCCATTATTGAAAAAGTCAACAAAAGTCAAACCCAGGGCCCGCTTGGTCCAATCCCGAAGTTCGGACCAAAGCCCGATTATTCATTCATCCCCGAGCCAGGATATGTAATTTGTTTAGGAATTCGACCTCAATTTGAGGTTTAAATCCCCAATTTACACAAATCCCTAATTCTACCCAAAAAACTCCTCAATTTCCACCATGAAAACTCAATATTTTAGGTTGAAATCTTAGGAAATGTAGTAAAATATTGAAAAAAACTTGTTTAGAATTACTTACCAATGATTTGGGGAAGAAAAACCCTTTGAAAAATCGCCTCTAGGGTTTCTTGTTTTGAAAATTTGAAGAATGAACGAAAAATCACGTCTAAGTCAAGTTTTGATCAGCTGCAGATGTCGCATTTCCGACATGGGGTTCGCAAATGTGAACCCCGAAAATGCGAAGAAACCATCGCAATTGTGAAGTTATCGCATCTCTGTATTCATCGCATTTGCGATGAGAAGTACGCAAATGCGAACACTGTCTTTCCGCAAATGCAACCAATTGATCGCATTTGCGATCACTGCCCCCACCAGATCCCTTTCGCAAATGCGAATATCATATGGCCCAGCTACTCTTCACAAATGCGATGAGTAGCTCACAAATGCGAACCCATCAAAGGTCGCAAATGCAAAGCCTTATCTCTCAAATGCGATATCAGAGGCATGCACCAGAACTGAAACACCAGCAATATTTCCTAAGTCTAATTTCACTCTGTGGCCTATCTAAAACTCACCCAAGCCCTCGGGGCTCTAAACCAACCATGCACACGTCTAAAAATATCATACGGACTTGCTTGCACGATCAAATCGCCAAAATAACACCTAGAACTAGGATTTGAACAACAAAACAAATGAAATTTTCAAGAAAACTTTGAAACTTCTATTTTCACAACTGGACGTTCGAATCATGTCAAGTCAACTCTGTTTCTCACTAAATTTGACAAATAAGTCGTAAATGTATTGTTGGACCTATACCGGCTCCTTAACTAAAATACGGACCCGATATCCAAAAGTCAAACGTCGATCAAACATTTCAAATTCGTTAAGCCTTAGACTTTCAAATTTCTATAAAATGCGATAACTCGAGCTCAGGACTTCCGAATTCTATTACGGGCATACGCCCGAGTCTCAAATCATGATACGGACCCACCAGGACTGTCAAAACACAAATCCGGATCCATTTTCTCAAAATGTTGATCGAAGTCAACTCAAATAGATTTTAAGGCAAAATTTCATTTCTCTTTTAGAAAGACGTTCGGACTGGGCACATAAATCGAGAAAGGTTAAACGGAGATATTTAAGGCTTCGGGACACAGAATTGGATCTTAATACTTAAGATGACCTATAGGGTCATCACAAAACTGGTGCAACACTTAGAAAGTTCAAATTAAAAAATAAAGAACAATCAGAGGTCCATGCCCCCATAAATAGAAGCTAGGGCAACCTGTTTTTAACACAAAAAGAAGAAAAAAAAAATCATCAGAAAGATTAAAAAATTAGCTAGGTCAGAGGTCTGAACTACGTTTAACCTGATTCCTTTAAGAAGGATACATAGGCAGCCTCAGAAAAAAGAAGTTTGGATTTTAAAAAAAGGGGTCATTTGTTCATGCCCTCAGAAAATAAGCGTTGGGGCAATTTGTTTAAAAGAATGATTTTCTCAACAAAAAAAAAATAAACATGATTTTTCAAAAAAAACAAAAATCCTTCTTGGTGCGTTTTTTTAAGGGGAGCCTTGGGGTAACTGGTAAAGTTGCTGCCATGTGACCAGGAGGTCACGGGTTCAAGCCGTGAAAACAGCCTCTTGCAGAAATACAGGGTAAGGTTGCATACAATAGACCCTTGTGATCCGTTCCTTCCTCGGACCACGCGCATAGCGGGAGCTTAGTGCTCTGGGTTGCCATTCTTGGTTCGTTTTAGCATAGGGTACACAATTCCCTAGTCTCGTTTTCCAACATAAGGTCTTCACTCCCTAGTTGATTTTATTTTCGACATAGGGTCTCCATTCCCTAGTCTTCTTTTCCAACATAAGGTCTCCACTCCCTAGTTGATTTTATTTTAGACAGAGGGTCTCCACTCCATAGTCTCCTTTTCAACCTAGTCTTCTTTTCCAACATAGGGTCTCCACTCCCTAGTTGATTTTATTTTAGACAGAGGGTCTCCACTCCATATTCTCCTTTTCAACCTAGTCTTCTTTTCCAACATAGGGTCTCCACTCCCTAGTTGATTTTATTTTAGACATAGGGTCTCCACTCTCAAGTCTTCTTTCTAACATACGGGTATCCCTCCCTAGTTGATTTGATCTTAAATGTAGGGTACACCACTCCTTGATATCTTTGCCGTTATAGGGTATACCATTCCTTGGCAACATTTTCCCAACATAAGGCACACAAATTCTTAGTTGAGACATCTTTTATACAATAAAGAAACACCATCTAAAAAAATAAAAAAAAAACACAAAAAATCATCATGATCTTTTAAGGGTACACCATTCCCGAACTTTTATTGCTTTCAATGAAGAAGTAATTTATAATTTTGTTACAACAACTCACAAAACATTTCTAGTAAAAACTAGGGATGAAATTTTTTGTTCGTGTGTTTGTTTTGGTGTCTGAGTAGGTTTTACCTCGAGGCATAGGGTTCGAGATGACCAAAAGAAGAAGTCTCAATCCAGAATAAAGAAAAGAAAAGAAAAAAGAAGTGAATCAAAAATGCAGAAGTGGATGAAAAGATGTGAATTGCTCAAGACATGACTGAAGTCACATGCATTGCATTTCCCGTTTTGATCAGAAGAAGCCGTAGAAGAATGAACTAGCACCTGCAGTTAGCAAGCATCAAGGTATAGATAGAAATCTTGCAACACATAACTGATAGTCTTGTTTAGTTTCTTTTGATTTTGATTTTAATGTAATAACATGACCACGGACTGAAGCCTCGACGGAACCTCACTCGACTCTTCAACTCATCATTCCATCATTCTCCTTGAACTACACGCAACCTGATTCCCTTATAAGCCGGGATATATAGGATGTCCAAAATCAGGACTCGGTTGCACCCTATATTTTATTTATTTTCCTTTTGAATAACGGTTTGGTCAAAAATTAGTCACATGGCTCACCTTGTCTTAACCTAAAAACTCTCATGTTTCCAAGCAAAGAGGGGCAACTGTGAACACCTAATTTTTTACTATATTGAATTTTTCATCATCTTTTAGAATGTAAATACTTGCTAAGTTTAATTTTGATGTTTTAGCTTTTATTTACTTTTTAGTAGGTTTAATTGATAAAGTTAAAACCACAAAAATATTTTATATTTTTAGAGTAGTAGTTTTATTTTTGCAAAAGAAAGAAAATTTAAAAAAAAATATATATATATTTTACACTAGAAGTAGTTAGTTAATATTTTATCTTGCTATTTCAATTTAGTAGGAATATTAATCTCTTTCACTTAACTAAAAAAAGGGAAGATTCCATATTGTTTCCATTTCACAAATTTTGCCCTTACAATTGGATTTTCACGTGATCACATTGCACACACCTCCACTGTGATTTTGACTTTTTATTATTTATTTTATCACTCACTCCTTTAGGGATAATATACAAATATCACTCTTTTGTCCCTTAGCCATCATAGATGCGCGTACTGATGGAGAAATCTGTTCGGAAAGAGATATTTATTAAATAATAAAAAGCGGCATTATCCCTAAACTTTAAGAACTGGTCGAAGGCGAAGTCTCACAGAATAAGATTTGGGCAGCTTTGGAAAAAAAGGAGTGAAAATATCTTATTTCGTCTAAGGAGTGGAGGTATATAGAAAAACACTTTGACCTCTGCAAAAGCAAGATAAAGACACACATAAAATTCAAAACACGAACACACAGTAAAATGATTCTTCGATGACTGTCACCATCCAATTTTTCCCTCAGTTGGGTGTCATGATGTCACTTAATCTTAGGGACTAAGTAAGCCTAACATATATTGAATAACAACAATAATTAAATAATATCTAACAATTTTTAATAAAAATCTCTATAAAATTTACAATTCTCAAAACCAGTGATACAAATGATAAGCTCTACAGAGTTTGCTACAATTTTCTAAATCCAACTGTTTGAAATAAAGTAAACAGTACGAATATAAATCAGAAGGTGACTTTGAAGCCTGCGAATTCAGCAACAGGTTTACCTTGAGTCTCCACAGCAACAATCCGCACAACTAGCTAATGAGCCACTGACTTCGAAATACCTGGATCTGCACAAAAATATGCAGAAGTGTAGTATGAGTACATCACGGCGGTACCAGCAAGTACCGAAACTAACCTCAGTGGAGTAGTGACGAGGAACATTCAAGACACCTACTGGATTAAATAACCTGAACAAGTATAAGTATAGAAACAACAGAGTATGATATCTACATAAAGACTGCGCGAAGTGGCAAATAATACAGTAGTTACAGTAAGGAAGGAAAACAACAACTATCAGCGGAACACCACAATAATGACATAGAATAATGAACGGAAACACAGCCTAAATACGATAATCACATATAAAGAAAGGACAAGTAACAAATCAACAAAATGACCGCTTACACACCAGGTTTTAGTCAATAAACTTCACGAGGTACCGAACCTCAGACTATTCACAACTCACAGGTCCCAATACCTGAACCCTAACACTTGGCATCATGTGCCCTCATTACACTTCATAACCGCATTGAGGACTCACGTGCCAAATAGAGTCATTCTCGAATAGAAGGCAAGTAAATTATACTCAACAATATCAAGAAAACCTCTTAACTGATAAGAGTGTTCAACTACGTGTGTTGATATGCTCAAATTACACCTTAAAATAGTGTAAGTGATCGATGTCAAATATAGTAACCCAACTAGGTTGGGGCCGAATCCCACAGAGAACAATATGTAGGTGATTAGGAATGTAAGAGAATTATCACTTATCGCGCAATGCCAAACACTTAAATATTGGTTGTAAAAATATTTATATCTAAATGCAAAAAAATATAAACTAACCTAGAAAGCAAGTAAAATGATCAATGGCTACAAGGATGGATGCATTGAGAATTACACTCAAGTAACGATCCAATGTATTTCACGATTTTACAATTATGAGCGAGTTTATATTAATTAGCTACGGATAATAATTCTTAATTAGCTTCTTCCGAAGACTAACAAGACTTCCTAATTGAATTATTCCTAACCCAATTAAGAGATTAATCACACCCGGATATGGCTACAAGTAGTTCAATCCTATTCCTAGGTAGAATCTATAAAATGAGGGTTAAAGCCTCAAGTTCTTGTTAATTAATCTTTTCCAACCCCAAATTATATTTCCCAAAACTAATTCGGAGTTAATGGGCGAGTCCTAGGGTTATCTAATCCCTTTGGAAACATTAAAGAACAAGAATAATTAAAGAAACAATAACTCACTTCATAAAAGATGAAAAATCATTCAATACATAAGCACAACAAGGTATTTAATCCACACTTTAAACATGAATATTTCCATAAACAAGATTGAGTGTTGGAAATGCATACTACACACTTAAATATTCAATACAAAGCAAGGAAATGAAGAAATAAACATAAATGGGTAAGAAATCCTTAACCACAAGCTTGATATCTTCAAAACTCAAGTGTGTGTGCAAACCCTAGCTTCAAAACTTGTTCTCTCTTGTCTTCAAGACTCAAAATATGCTAAAGCAATGCCAAAGATACTGAAAATATCTGCTAGGTCGTGTATAAAAATGGTTTGGGAGATAAAGATGTGAAATGCCAAAACTGCCCAGAACTGCCCAGAAAATACCCTATGCGATTACAACTGTAGGCCCGCGTTCGCATACAATTATTTCTCCCAGCCTATGCGATCGCACATATGGTCCAGTGTTCGATAGGCCAATTGACCAGTCCGCTGACCGCACCTTAATGATGTGTGTTTGCATACATGTATCCACGTTCGCATAACTCTATTCTCTTGGACTTATGCGATTGCATATAATCACTAGCGATCGCATAGAGTAAAAGCTGTGCAGTTATCCTTTTTTTCCAATTTCACCACTTTTTGACTTGTTTTCGCACGATTTCTTCACCATCACCTCTAAATCACTTGACACCTGAATATGCCAGTAAACGTCAATAAATGTCTTCGTTCCTCAACAAAATTATAAAAAAGATTAAGTATTAAGAGGAGATAAGTTGGTAAAATACCAACTTATCATGTGTGCTTGTGCAAGTGTCCTAACATGGTTCATGTCAGCTAGTAAATATAGGAAAAGAAATGGACAACACGTAGAATATTTTCCCACAACTTTTTACAAGATAAAGCTTACACAGGTAAGTGTACCACTACACAAATATCAACAACAAGAATGCCCCAGGCCGTCACAAGTTATCATAAATCAATTTCTGACACAGCACACCTTGTCTCGCCACGTGTGCAATAATAAAGTAAGTGCACATCTTGTCTCGCCACACGTGCATAAAAATGTTTCCACCTTGTCTCGCCACATGCGCAACCCACATATACAGACATCCCGCCTTGTTACACCGCGTGTGCAATTATCAATAGTAACAATAGCACGACAGAAACCTCGTGCAACCCCATAACAATAATCGCACGACAGAAACCTCGTGCAACCTCATAACAACAATCGCACGGCGGAAATCTCGTGCATCACAATAACAACAACTGCATGGCAGAAACCTCGTGCATCACCACAACAAGTACAACAACAACAATGACAATAATACAAGGGTACGACAAATAAGTCAACTCAGAAATTCCAGAACTCAAAAGAAACGGAGAAACTAATTCACAAGGAGTAGTCACAATAGAGAATGCTAGTCATAATAAGAACAACTCAACAAGAAAGAAAATACTATGTAACAACGGTCCACAATATACAGTTCGACAACGAGGGAACTAACACAAGTCGAATAATTTCAATTAAGGACAAGTCACTAAATTATCAGATATCTAACTTCTTTTAAGGTTGGACAATTAGGTAAGAGATACAACAAATTCAGTTAGGAAGAAACAGCAGAAAGGTAACCATAAACTCAATTAAGGCTAAACAATTACAGAAGATATAGTAATAATTTCAAATAAATATATGCAATTAGGAAAAGATAACACGGCTATAGAAAGGTAACAATTTCAGTTAAGGCACATATGAATTAAATAAGCATGACTATAGAAAGGTAATAATTTCAGTTAAAGGCAGATATGAATCAAATAAGCAATAAAAGTGGATCATGAAGCAATTAATTCTAATTAAAGTAGGTAAAGGTGAAACTAGTAATTAAGAGACGTATTCATAGCATAAAAACTGCATAATAAATGAATACAAGGACCTAATAACCCTAAGAGGCCAATTTTCCACAAATAAGTCCGAGCACATACTCGTCACCTCGCGTACACGGGCTACAATTAGCATACAAGATTCAAATCCTAAGTGGTAGTTCCCCCACACAAGGTTAGGCAAGATACTTACCTCAAAGAAGACAGACCGATACTCTAAAATGCACTCCTCGGGTGAAATGACCTCCAGACGACTCAAATCTAACCAAAATAATTTCAAAGCACAAATAAAACTCATAAGAAACTATTCCGGATCATAAAGTCTCAATCTTTATTAAAATCTAAAAATCGACCCAAAAGTCGACCTCCGGGCCCGAACCTCGGAACCCGACAAATTTTACAAAATCTGAACAACCATTCCGATACGAGTTCAACCATACTAAAATTATCAAATTTCGATACCAATTCGTCCCTCTAATCATGATTTTTCATTTTGAAAATTTTCTTCAAAAACCTCCATTTTCCTCAACTCAAAATACAAATTAAATGATAACAATAAAAATAAAATCATGAAATATAATAAATTCTAGGTGAAAAACACTTACCCAATCGATTTTCTTGAAAAACCCACAAAGAAGCTCCCAAAATCGAGGTCTAAAACTCAAAATATGGAGAAAATGACAAAACCCTCAAATATAAAATCTCTGCTCAGTACTTCCGCACCTGCAGATATATAAGCGCATTTGGGCAACCACATTTGCAGAAAAACGTTTGCATTTGGGAACTTAACTTACGAGGCCCAGGTCCGCATCTGCGAACAATATAGCCGCACCAGCGGCGCCGCAGAAGCGATAACAGGAGTGCATATGCGGACTCCGTCGCAAAAGCGATCACTCAACCGCAGAAGCGGCCTTCGCACTTGCGTGCCAGCATTCGTAGAAGCGAGCTAGCTCCTAGGACTCTATGATCACAGAAGCGACCAGGCTCACGCAGAAGCAGAGCCGCACCTGCGCTCCAGGATGTCGCAATGCGAGACACCATAAACAAACCTATCCAAAACTATGAAAACCATCTGAAACTCGTCTGGAACACACCTGGGGACCCTGAGACCCCGTCCAAGCATACCAACAAGTTCCATACCCTAACACAGACCCTCTCGATGTCTAAAATCACATAAAAAAATGTCGAGACTACAAATCGCACCATGAATCGAACTTATGAACTTTCAAATCTTCTAACTTTTAAAACTCACATCGAAACCTATCAAACCAACCCGAAATGACGTCAAATTTTGCAGGCACGACCCAATTAACATAACTGAGTTGTTCCAACTCTCGGAATCGCATTCTGACCCCGATATCGTCAAAGTCAACTCTTGGTCAAACATCTCAACCTTCAAAACTTCAACTTTTCTAATTTTCGCCGAAATACTCCAAATTACCCTGCAGACCTCCAAATCCAATTTCGGACGCACGCCTAAATCCAAAATTACCATACGAAGCTGTTGCAACCATCCAAAACCCATTCCAGAGCCATTTACACAAAAGTCAATTTCCAGTAAACTCTTACAGCTTAAGCTTCCAAAACTTGAATCCTTCTTCCGATTTGACTCCGAATCATCTAGCAACTGAATTCAACCACGCACGCAAGTCAATACACAAGATAAGAGGCTGCTCAAGATCTTATGCCGTCTAACGGGACTTAAATTCTCAAAATGATCGTCCAGATCGTTACAATGATAACTAGCAAAGATGGTCTTCCAATAAACTTCCATAATTCTTTTCCCAATCAAAAGAAAAAAGAATACAACTGCACAGACACACGAATGGGGGGGGGGGGGGAAA